>CAUYRH010031809.1:0-56400 GCA_963574655.1 Perodicticus potto
CTGTACCAGATTGTTTATTGCAGCCCAATTCATAATTGCTAAGTCATGGAAGAAGCCCAAGTGCCCATCAATCCACGAATGGATTAATAAATTGTGGTACATGTATACCATGGAATATTATGCAGCCTTAAAGAAAGATGGTTACATGGATGGAGCTGGAACATATTCTCCTTAGCCAAGTATCTCAAGAATGGAAGACAAAGTACCCAATGCATACAGCCCTACTATGAAGCAAATTTATAGCTTTCATGTGAAGGCTACAACCTAATTATAGCACAAGAAGATGGGGAAAGGGAGGGAAGTGGAGGGGAAGGACGGGTGGAGAGAGGGTAAAGGGTGGGATCACTCTTGAGGTGCATCTTGGAAGGGTCAGGTGAATCCAACTAAATGCAGAACACAAATGTTTTCACAAAATAAATGTGAAAATCCCATGAAGGTTATGTCGAACAGGTGGATGAAAATATTTCAGATTGTATATGAAGCCCGCACAATGTACCCCATGATTGAACTAATGTACACAGCTCTAATTCAATTAAAAAAAAAAAAGAAAAAAAAGAAAGGAGCTAGGCACAGAGGCTAATGAAAGAAAAAGACAAACAAAACAACAAATCACTAAGTTATGGTCTCAGTACGAATTCGGCAAGCCTCTCCTTGAATAATAGCCTCAGAGATGACTTGCTTGCAGTAGCCAAACATTCACAGAGATGTCTACATGATTTTTCCAAATGCATTGGTCTAACTTGCCTGGCACAACTCCCTACCACCACCAACGATGCTCCAAGGTAGCAAATGGTCCTTCTAAAATATAGTCTAACTATATTATTCCCCTACTCTGAAACCATTTTTTAAATATATTGTTTGAGATTCATGGAGGGTACTTTAGAATTAGTTTTCACTGATTGGATTTGTTAAGTAAAGTCCCTCTTATAATTATTGCGTTCTGCTCCTAAGAGGCATACCATACACCATGACTCCGTCCCCCTCCCACCTCCCCTCTCCCTGCTCCCTCATTCCCCTACCCCCCACCTTGCATTAGCTCATCTACTACCGTCATACTAGAATTGAGTACATTAGATTCTTGCTTCTCCATCCTCATGATGCTTTACTAAGAAGAATATGTTCCACCTACATCCAAGTTAATACAAAAGATGTAAGATCTCCATCTTTTTTTAGAGGCTGAATAATATTCCATGGTATACATATACCACAGCTTGTTAATCTGTTCCTGGGTTGGTGGGCATTTAGATACTCTGAAACCTTTAATGGATCCCTGAAACCGCCATGTAAAATGAACCTCTCAACATGACAAACCAACTCCACCATGGTTCATGGTCTCTCCTTAGTCCTCACATCATTCCTTCCTACTTCTAGTAGCTTAGCCAGTCCCTTTGGTTATGCTTTTATTTTTTTTTTTTTTTTTGTTATTTTGGTATATTCAAGCAATATGAGTGGTTTTTGCTACAAGGAAAGCCTATATGGCAGTGAAGTCAGGGCTTTTAGTGTACGTGTCATTAAGTAGTGTACAGTGCATCTGATGGGTAAATGTCAGGGCTTTTAGTGTACCTGTCATTAAGTAGTGTACTGTGCATCAACCCCCATCCCCTTCTTCATGTCTAATGTCTATTATATCACTTTCATGGCCATATATGCAACATTTACCTACCACTTATAAGTGAGAACATGCGGTATTTATTTTTCTGTTCCTGAGATATTCAGGATAATGGTTCCATCCAAACAATTGCAAAGGGCATTATTTTATTTAAGCTGGCCATTGATCTTAGATGTTCTTCCTTCATTTACTCATCTGAGAAACTCCTATTCATCCTTCAAAACCTAATCCAGAAATTATGTCTCCCCTTGGAAGCCACCTCTGACCCCTATGAAGAATGTTAATTGCTTTTTCTTTTCATGGAAATTCACCCCACCACTTCACTCTCAGTTTTATTAGTGAACTCATTATATGATACTGCAATTCATTTGCTTGCACGTGTCTTCCTTACTAGACCTTGAGCTCCTTCAGGACCTCTTGTGTCCTGAAGACAGAGACAATGATACCAGAGGAGAGATGGCCACAAAGTTGTGAAAGATGGAAAATGAGCTGGCAAATGGTAACTGAAGTAGCTTTGCTAAAAAGCTTTGGTCAATGTGCTACAGGAACCCAGCAAGAAGCAAGATGATTTATGCCAAAGAACCTGGGGGAGTCCTAGAAATTGAAGGCACCTGGTACTTCTGAGAACTAGACTGTGAAGTGGATCAGAAAACAGGAGACTTGGCTTCAATTCTGCTTAAGGGAGATTTAAGCTGATTGGGCTGATGAGAATACCTACAGGTGGTTAAAAGGATCACACTAGATAAAATGCAGACATGCTATCAAGAGAGTGCACTGGCACCTATCAGAGCCTCTGGCATGTAGCAGAGGACAGGGTAACTGTCAAAGCATCTCTCACTTAAATAAACCAGGCCCCGGTGGGGGAAGGCTGCGTAAAGCCATCAGAGTGATTTGGCGACTTTCTGCAATACTGGACACTGACCTCCATCCCTGTTCCGCTGCCTGCCCCTTAGCACCTTGGCAACCCAGACATCATACCTGGACATCCTCTAGGGAGAAACAGACTAGACCAAGAGGAAAGACTACAGTACTGACATCAGAGGACTTTCCATTTAAACAACTGTAGAACTCAATAAGGAACATGCCCCAACCCAGCACACATTTCTATTTAGATTTTTGGTCTAAAGTATCCAGTATTGCAGATTTTTAGTCACTCACTCTCAAATAGAAATTGACACCCAAGTATCCCCATATGTCTAATGAAAGCTCCTAGCATAAAGCAGTTATCTGAACAAACAAATAGAAAACAAAATCAAGGCAGAACTAGATTATACTAATTAGAAGAAAATTCCAAACAAGTGCAATAACCTTAGGAAAATAAGAAAAAATATCACATCCAAGAAAAAATAGAATCCAATAAAAGAATATATAGACATTAAAAAAGAACTCTAGGTTTTTAATAAGTATGATAGAAAAAAATCCAATAAGAGAATTAGAAGATGAGTTTAGGAAAATCTCTTTTGAAAATTAATAAAATGTTAAGTATATGGAAAAGGGTATAATAAAGAAAAAACAACACATCTAAGAAACTAAAAAAATTTGTTCTATCAAGAATCAAGAAAATAAGAATAGAGGAAACAGGAGAAAAATTTTCAAGACATAATACAAGAAAATTTCCTAGAAATGAAATATGTAGGTTTCTGTTTAAAAGCTGTATCATCACAGAGTTAATATAAAATTATCCACATCAAAGTACATCAACATAGAATTTCAGAATAAATACAGCATCCAATACATATGCAGAACAAAAATAAATATTCAAATGATAAGAAAACTGTAGAGTACTACATTTCTCAATAGCAACACTGGAAATTAACAACAGATAAGTAATGCCTTTTTTACTATGAGAGAAAATGACTTACAACTTAACATTATACACCATCCAAACCTTAATCAAGAGTGAAGATGAGATAAAGATTTTTTAAAAATATAAGAGATGAAAATATGTATTTTCCATTGATGGTCTTCTTAGGAAGCTTCTAGAATATGTTTTCTGATGTAATGGAGTATCCAATAATAAAGAAGGCATAATGTCAATGAAAGGTAGATGCAACAAAGAAGAAGGGAAAATAGAATTCCAAGATGAGGATGAAAAAGAGTTCCCAGCTCAAATTTGAGTAGCCAGTCCAGGAAATAATCCGTCCAGCTGGAGCAGGACTGAGGAATACAGAATGGATATCTCCGAAGGAAAGACAAAAATGAAAAATAAAAATAAAAATAAAAAACCTGTACTCCTGTAAGTTAGTAAATTACCAGTTTGGCTATATTCACTGTTTTTTTTTTTTTTTAAGGTAAAAACTAGATGTGTAATAACTGTATAGAAAATTAAACAAATAAAATAAGAATAACAAATAATTACTCACGCTGAGGGAAGTAACTTCACCATCAAGAATATGTAATTATAGTGTACCATGAAACTCAGCATTATGTGACTCAAGATTTAACTTAGCCAAACACTTCTGACTTATCAAAAAATTAATTAGAGATGCCCAGAAAAGGGTGTGTGTGTTGTAGTCAAAGAGAGCTAAATGATCAACATCTTTCATAGAAGGAAGTAAATAATATTTAAAGAAAAATAAATATGTCCAAGTATTATAAAAATGCTATTTGGAAAATTGAGAGTAAATGTTATAAAAGGCAGAAGTCTCTGTAAAGTAAGAGTCTGGAGGATGGATTGAGTTGAAGAGAGAACTCTCATTTTGTATTGGAATTCTTATACTATTATCTGATTTTAAAACTATACGTATCTATTATTTTATAAAAGTTTCAAAAATTCATAAAAGGAAAGGTAGTGGTTTGATAGCATTGCAAATTTTTACTTAAGACTTATACAAGATATTTGGATGACTTGCTTCCCATTTGGAAAAATAAATAGAGGCATATTCTAAAGGAAATAGCAAAATAATAAAAATCACTTACTGAGCATTCATTAGTATCTAGGGTCAGTGGTTAATAGACAGATTCTTTATCTTGTGTAGTCCT
Organism: Perodicticus potto; assembly: GCA_963574655.1. Lineage (NCBI taxonomy): Eukaryota > Metazoa > Chordata > Mammalia > Primates > Lorisidae > Perodicticus > Perodicticus potto. The sequence continues at coordinate 4,592 of CAUYRH010031809.1, forward strand.
TGCACCAACCAAAAGTGATGTGCTCTTATTGCTGCATGAAACTGAGCAAGGTTGTGGAAGCCTACACAGGTAGAGTGGCTAAAGCATGATTTGAACTCAGATTAGTCTGACAAAAAGTCCACGCCTATTCCCTCATCCCACATGGCCTTTTGGGATGCAGTTCTGGGTATTTGAACTGTGTGTTATAAAAACTAAGAAACTGCAGGTTGAGCTCACATCTACGTTCCCAGTTAGTCTGTCTTCATTGCTCCTCTCTGAGACATTTCTGCGCAGGTCAAAAGCATTGGCCTGCGTCCCCTACAGCACTAGATGGCTCCTGGTAAGTGAGTCTTCCGCTTTTTCATGTGAGTGCCAGTGTGTTTGTGAGGGAAGCCTCAGAGCGGATGTTTGCTTCAGTTTTCTGTCATCATGGAAAAAATTGTCACCGATTTGGTGCCTTAAAGCAGCACCTTGGTGCCTTAAAGTTAGTATCTTACAGCTCTACAGGGAAGAAATACGGAATAGGTCTCCTTGGGTTAAAATCAAGATGCCAGCAGAGCTGCATTTCTTTCTGGAGGCTCCAGGTGAAAAATACCTCCTTGCCTTTTCCAGTTTCTAGAAGTCACCCATATCCCTTGCCTCCTGTCGTGCGCCTCTTTCTCTTTCTTCAAAGACAGTGGCATGACATTTCTCTGACTCTTCTTTAATTCATGGTGTTCATTCCCTCTGCCTCTGAACTCAGCCAGGAAAGGTTCATGATTTTTAAGGACTCCCCAGATAATCCAGAATCATCTCCCCATTTCAAGATCCTTAACTGAATTACATCCACAAAGTCCCCTTTGCCACATAAAGTAACGTAGTAACAGGTTGTGGGGACTAGTATGGGACATCTTTAGGGAGCTGCCATCCTGTGCACTGCAGTATTTTGCCACAAAGACTCTGGCTGTCTAAGCAGCTGTGCCCCCTTGGCCAGCGCCTCCCTGCTCTGCTCTTCCCTCTGCAGCTGGACAGAATGCGCAGTGAGCAGCACCCTGCTCCTTTGTACCAAGCAAGTCATTGCTTCTCAATGACTCACACGCAGGATAAAAAGCACACACTCAAAGCAAATGCTCCGCCTGCCCCCTGGTTCAAGGATAACACTATTGTTCCCATCCCATTCAAATTTGTGCATTTGGAAGACATCTCCATTTCCAGATCATCATTGTCAGGGAATATGTGTTCTCAAGTGCAGGAGAAGTTCAGTTCCGCCAGGCCTATTAGCCTTTTATGTGCATTTAAGGGTGCCTGATGTGTCAGGGCTGACACAATGAACTCCAAGGACACTGTTCAAATGGTCCCTCTGACTGGGCACTGCTCTGTACAAGGAACAGTGCCAACCAGTGCTGTTTATTTGTGCGGTTTTATACCTAAGTCCTGTAAAAAGCAGCAGGCTGCTTGAAGACCTATAGTTCTAAAGGCAGGCACACTGGGGGACAAGTTTTTTGATACTCTGTCACCTCGAGCCTCAGTTTCCTCTCTTGTCCATGAGGAAAACAATCCCTACCAAGGGCGGGGCTGTTAACAGTAGGTGACAACATACAATGCCCAGTGCTATGCGCTCCATCTAGGCAATGAAGAAATGGTGGCTACTTTATTTTTGTTCATTCTCCGATTTGCACCTAATATGTATAAAATCTGGAGAAATTAGTGGCTATTGTTACAAAGGTAACAAAACCTGCTATTAAGAAACTTGGGTTTTACTGACGGCTACAAGCAGACTGAGTAAGGCCCAGGAGGCGGCTTTGTTCCTGAGCCCTGGAAGATTACAAAGGGAACAAGAAAAGAAAAGGTTATTCCTCACAGTGGGAAAAGTCCATGCAAAGATGGAGAGGAAGGGCAGCACCCAGAGAGTTTCAGAAAGGGTTGGTACACAGGGAGCAAGGGAAGTGTACATAGGAAGTCACTCCTCCTCCTGGCTTCCCAAGTGAAACCAAAGGGCCCTGAGGCAACTCTCATCACCCCCAAACACCCCAGTTGAAGATGAAATGTTCTGACCTTGAAATCAAGAGAGCTCTCCCTCGGCACCTGTTCTAAAGAAGCACTCCTTGATCTTGAGCAAGAAATCACCTCCCCAACATGGATGATATACATTGTATGTACCATCTCCTGTCATCTGCACCACATCCTTGATGCACGTCATTCACCCAGCATAACAGGACAAAGCTCAAGTTCAGAGAGGTTAAGTAAATGGGCTAAGACTGCACAGCTAGTTTTCACCTAAGTCATCCTGATTCTTAATTCTGCGTACTTTTTAACCCTCTGCTCTATTTGTCTCTCTTCCCTGGACTTTCATGTCCCCTCACTATAGCCAGGCCAACTGCGCCCAACTAGTTCCAAAAGCAGACATTTCCCTGTGCGTCCAGAATGTGATTCTAAACCAATTTCAAACCATTGTACACCCAAGTGCTCACCTCTTTTCCCAGACTACGACTTGAAGTCATTTGTAAAACTGGTGGAGATTACAGACCACGGCATTGGCTGCTCCGGCAGGCTTCAGCTTCTCCCTCAGCCAGCCTCTCCCCTCCTGTCAGGAGGTACCTTCCCTTCTCTTGCCCTGAGTAGTTTCTCTCCTTACCCTGGAACACTCTGCATCTCTAGATTCACTCTGTGCTTTCCTGCTCTGTGCCTTCAGCCACTCTGTTCTTTTTTGTGTAACATCCAGCCCTTCTTCCAATTCCATATTTCAAATTCCAACTGTTCATTGAGACCTACCCTAAATGGCAAGCCTGGAGGAGGATTAAGCATTGACAAATTATAACCCATGGGCTAAATCCAACCCATCATTTATTTTTATAAAGTTTTTTGGAATATAGCTAGATCATTTTGTCTATAGCAGCTTTTATGGGGCAGTAGTGAAGTAGTTCTAACAAAGACTATGTGGATAGAAAAGCAGAATTTAAGAAACTAGGAAGGAGTCCCATTGAAAAAGAGAAAAATAAATATTGCTGATTTCTGCAGTAATTCACAGACATAAAGTTATTTTGTGACTTGTAATTTTTGTGTCATGGTTTGAATATGGCTGCTGATGCCGGCAGTGTGTATGTATTGTGTGTGTGTCCTGTGGATGGGTAAGAAGATTCCAGGATGTTCTTTTGGACATTGGAGGAAGCTCAGCGTCTTTGGTAAGCAGGTAAAAGTTTGCAGCTTCCAGCATTCGAAAGGCATGTTATCTGTACAACAGTGGCACATCGCTCAACCTCTCTGTTCCTCAGTTTCCTTGTCTACACCAGTGAGGACACTACATCAGCTTCAAAGGTCTGCTGTGATGATACAATGTAATCTTTGTGCTAGCACAGTGCCCGACATTCACCATAGATATTCCTTTGTACCGCTAAAGAAATTCATTCCTATTTTTCCAGATTTTCAGCTATGCCAACCCCGCAATGGCTGTCTCAGCCCTGAGATCCTGGGCCTCCTTGACAGTTATGTGGAAATCCTTGACATTGAACCTGAAATGGGAATGGGCTGGGGGAGGCGGAGCAGGAGCCACCTTGGACTCTGCCCGCCATCTCATTTCACAGAGTGAGACTCCCGACAGGATAGCAGGAGACTTCCCGTCATTAAGAGCCTGGGCTGGCTTCCAGCTGGTGCCCTGGAGAGGAGAGGTTTCTTATCCCATTACCAGCCTCCTAAGCCAGCCCGTCCCCCCCAGGATTAAGATCTTATAAACATCAGCCAGTCCTCAGGGGTGATCCGCTGAGGGCCCCCCATTGCTTCCAGATGGAGAAGAGACTTGTTTTGAGGAACAAATGTTAACTTTCTCTTTTCAATAAGGGAGAAAAACAACAACAGCAACTGCACAACCACAAAGAACAACACAGCCCCGAATGCCTCACGTAAGCTGAGTTATTTTCTCCTTCCTGAGGTACAGAGAACAAGAAGCTATTTTTAGGAGGCCGTGGGCTGAGAGCACGGTGACTGCGGGTTTTGTGTCCTTTGGAGATCTCCACCAGGGCCAGCACAGAGGCGAGGGGCGGGGCAGGCTCTGGTGGTTCGGGTGGAAACCTGCCCTGAAGGAGAGGTGCCAACCGGCAACCAAGTGGCAATCTCTACACGGAGGCTGCGCTCTCCGAGACAGGGTCGAGTTTGCTTCATTCTTCTCCTATGGGTTGTGCGGCAACTCTTGTCTATCTGGGCTTTGTAAAACCCCAGCAGACTCTGATATAACGCTGTTCTTTTCAGTGAGAAGCAAACAATCCGTCTGCTGAAGCTTCTAGTATCTTCTCTTTTTGACGAAGAATGTTCTAGCAGCAAATGCCTAAACCCCGGCGGCTTGTTCACATCAGGAGTGGTAAACGTTGCTCTCACTCACCTTCATCAAGGGTGACTCAGATCACCACCTACACCGAGCCCCCTCTGTGACCATGTTATGGTTGATGTCAAGTACGTGAATGGGTTTGTTTTCACATCTTCCTATGTAAATAGCCCAACTCACAGTTTATAAATGACCTGGAATTCCTAATTTTAGAGGTATTTTGAAATATTTGAAACAGCATGGATTATGAAATGAAACAACTAAGGCTTATGTCCCGCTTCAATCACTTTCTTGCTCTGTGACTTTGAGCAAGTTACCCAGCTTCTCTGAGCTAAAATTCTGCCAACAGTAAGGTGGAGCTACTGAGGCCAACCTCGTGTGATCAGGGTGAGTTTGTGCAACAGTGTTCACAGGATCTATTACACTGTACTGAGCTGCCCAGCGATTGCCATTATTGCTAAAGAAATGAGCCACTCTGCTCCCTTTGTCTCCCATTAAAGGACAAAGTGGAGACATTTCTTAATCCATGAAGAGTTCAGGAAAAGGGACATTGAGTTAGAAGGAAAACTAAAATCGCCAGACATGTAAACCTGTAAACCCTTATTTCTATAAGACATTGATAGTTATCATATAAAACACACACACACACACACACACACACACACAAAACTACAACAAACAAATGAACAAGAAAAAAAACAACCCCAACAACCAACACACTGTACCACACTGGCTAAAACACTTGTCTGCACATCAGTACTTATCAGAACCTCACATCACTTTCCGTGAGCCGTGAACTCCAACAAGCTCTTCCTCACGGCAATTGGCCATTGGACATATTGGTTGGATGTCTTCGGGGACCCATGGTGGCTGACAAAAACTTCAGAGGAAGATGTAAAGTTTGCTGGCAAGGAAGGATTATGATAAGAAGAATATTAATACTATGTTTTAGAGGTTATTATGATATATACCAGATGCTGGCTCAAGAGCTTTTTGTGAATTAAGACACAAAACTTCAATGTCAAAGTTGTGCTCAGGATACTGTTGGGTTAAGAGAATCAAGTCTTTGGCTAAAACCACGAATGGGAGCTGCTTTTGAATCTACTGAATTGTGGTACAGGAGAGGGACCCGGACCCTCTCACTTCTGCAGCTTCTGTTCTGGCTCAGGGCTGGGCATGATGTGAGGACATCATTCCAGAGCAGGAGTGAGAGGACAGCAGGGTGCAACAGAACCTCATGTGAAGAACCCCATTCATAGTTCCTCCATAGACAGCTCTGCTGTCATCTCTTTCCTGCACTAGAACTTGCCCTGGCTTTCCACCTCCAATATCAGTCATCAAAGTACCTTCCTTGGTCACCTGAAGTTTCTACAATATGGTCCTACTCACTGCTGTGACCCCGTTATCATGAGCACCTCTGTTTATCATTTCCACCTGTCCCAGAAAATAACTCTGAACTCCAAGCTTTGCTCTAGCAGGCCCGTCCTGCCCCCAGGCTTTGCCCACCCTTATAATCCTTCCCAAACCTCTCCCTGAACCTTCATCAGTGATGAAACCACGTGATACAATAAACAGAGGTGCCTTCACGGAGTCATGTCTTAACATTAGCTATTTTGCATCAACTGGCCAGACATGGGTGGGTTTGGAATCTGTGAATTCAGTGTATTGAGGTAACTGGACCTTGAATGGACACTTCACAAAATTGAAGTGGAATCAGCATCGGCCCCTCTGGGGAAACAGGGGAGGTTGGGATCAAAGCAACCAGAAGTTCACATCTCTGCCTGCCTCTATGTCTCTGTTCTGATGGAGATTTTCTTCATATTATACCCTTCTTGTAAATTTCCATGAAGTTTGACCTACTTCCTAAAAACTAGCATTCATATGTTCCATGTTGCAGATGGGAACGTCCAAAGTAAAATAACTCATTTAAGGCTGGGTGAGAAACCAGTAGACATGAGATTAAAATTGCTGTTGTTCATTTCTTTCTTGTAAGTGCAGGCTGCTGCATACGGCCCCCTTCAGCCACCTCTCCCGACATGTGCACACAAACACACACACATGTGTGTGCAAAAACACAAAGACATGCACACACACACTCTGCCAAACAGTATGAGCACAATAAATGTCAGCTTTGCTCCTTCTCCACGACTGAGACGCTGGTTGTGAAAGGCAATATAGCTGATTAATAGGGTCAGTCCTGGATTCTTGAGTTGGTGTTGTTAGAAAATCTCCCTAGAGGTGTTCACTACACTGCTAAACCAGTGGTTCTCCCCTCAGAGGCGGCCTCCTCCATGTTGGCTCTGTGGCTATCTTTTCAGTTCTTCTTGAAACAATCAAAGGACAACCGGCCCCATCCCTGCTTTCCCAGCCAAGGCCAAGACCATCTTCAGCTCCAGTCTGCAACAGCTCCTTCATCATCTCTTGTGTTATTTATATTACTTTTCCATTGTTGTGTCAGGAACCGCCACAACCGTGGCAACACCGAACAACACCCACTTATTAGCTCTCTCTTGCGTATGCCAGAAGTCTGACACTATATGACGGACATTTGGTCTCACGATACTGAATGTCAATGAACTGAGGCCTGTAGTCCCAGCAAGGATCACAACACAAACCAGCCAACCATACATCCTGAGCCAGGCACACTCCCCGAACTTCCTCACTGGATTTCTCTGTTGTAGTGTGACTGCTCCTTACTTTGCAGATGAGGAAACTGAGACTTCCAGAGAGGTTCAGTGACATATCTGATGTCAGGTATCAGAGAAGTAGTCCAAGCTAGATTTGCACAAGTGCACGCGGGATCTGAAGCCTGCACAGGCAGCCACTGTGCTATGAACAAAATGCAGTGCTCTCAATACACAGCCACGGCGGGCACACGCTAAGCACGGTGGTGGGGAGGGCTGTCCACTGTAGGCAGAGCTCTTTGCAGAAAGACCAACCTGGATGCGGATTGTGGGGAGACTTGGGGATTAATCTGATCTGATTCGTCTCTGGGCTCATTTGAAGCAGTACAGGAAAAGATGGTGGCAGTGGTAGACTTTCTAGTATAAGCTCACCCTTGGGCAAGGGCTCAGTGACCAGGCCTATTAAATGCTGGCAAATCCTTGCAGAAGGGGTCTTTCTCCAAAGCTCGTCAGCTATGGCTTGGTGGACCAGGCCTCACTCCATCTTGCTATATATCACTCCCTGGTGACCCTTTTGTCCTTTCATTCACTCACTCATTCAACCTGCCTTCACAGAAGCCTCTCCATGGGAGGCCCTGTGCTTTGTGTCAGAGCTGCAGGGATGAGTCAGGTACCATCCATCACCTCCAGGAATACACGAGCATGTGCGGGAGACATGGCTTCGAGAAAACCCTTGTCACAGATGGAGATAAGGGATAAGAGACGTCCAGGCGCAGCAGTGGAAGGGACAGCAGATCAGCTCTTGTTGGTTAGAGGTGGAGTGTGCTGGAAGATGTGACATTGTCAGAGGGGACCTGGAAACAGTCTTAAAAATGGGAGGATGGCTTTCTAAGCAGACGAACAGGTGGGCAATGGCTCAGAAGCTTAAACCCAGAATGACTCAATTAGGGAATTGTAAGGAAAACCATACTTCCACAGGAAAAGATGGTGAGGAGTGGAAAGGAGATGAGGCCAAAAAGATAAATGGGGCTAGACCGCAGTGGTTTTTATTACTGCTTAAGTGAACTTGAGGGAGATGACCACGTGTGGAGATATATCACCTTATAAACATTTCAACATGGGGCAGTCTGGCTCCTAGCAGTATTCCCACCGCCCAAAGTCAGGCGTGTGCCTGACTGTATTGTTGAGAAATTGATCTCAGCTAATAGAGGTATCACCAAAGAGAGGGCTGTGGAGCCAAATCACATGAGTGCACCAAAAACCCCGTGCTTGATTTCCTTTCCCCAGTGAGTACCGTGGCAAGACCCACATGAAACCAGACACTGGGCTGTGCAATAATGAAATTAGGGGATGGTTTTGGGCAACCAGAGGGCACCATAAAATAAAAGCATGATAAAGGTCAGATACAATAGAGTAATGTCAAGCCAGCACTTCTACTTTTCTCCTCGGGGACATGCACGAGGGCAGGTGCACACTTACATCTGACTTGCAGCACATTTCCCACTATAGCACTGTATTGGAGAAGATTTCACAGATTAGTGTAGTAAAGACAAGGGTCCCATATGATGGCAAGACTTCCAGCAGGCCCTCCAAGTACTGAGCAAGCTCTTTCTCCTCTCAGAGTTCCAACTTTTCATCTTTAAAACTAAACCATTGTTCTCCTTCTTACTATGACCATCTACAGTGGAATACTTTTCAAATTCCTTTCTCTTTTCTTCTTTTGGCCCCTGAGAAGACAAGGTCATACAGTAGAAAGAGCCCGGCAGGGCCGGTGCCCCTGGCCTGCAGTCCCCTCCAGGGTCTTGCTCCTCAAACAGTGACTCACTACATATCAGTAGTCTCCACATTACCTGAGAGCTTCCTACAAAATACAGAATCTTGGGACTCACCCAAGACCTATGCAACCTGAATTTGCATTTTAACAAGACCCCAAGGTGGTTCCTGTACACGTTAAAGGCTGAGAATTTCTGCTGCACAGCTATTGCGTGAATGAAGTCATCTCTGAATTTAAATTGCACAGCCTGAGAAAAAAGGTATTATCTCACAAATGGGTATGGCAGGGGTCTTAATTAAGCACTTTATCCTATTTGATCATTAAAAGATGACTAATTATTCCCATTTCAGAGACTGGAAACCAAGGTGTCTTAGAGTAAATTCCTGTGCCTGAGGTCACCCAGGTTTAAAGAGCTTGCCCGGGAACGTGAAAGAAAGTCTGGTTAACATCACTCTCTTTTCTAGGCATCTTGCTGCCTTCTAAGGTAAAGGAATCCCCTAAGATGAGAAGGTTTTCAGAAAGATAACTAAGGCTCTTTCTCTTTTATGTGTGTTGAACTTGAGCTCACCTTGAGGATAAATCCTGGCTGACTCGGAACTTTGTTTATGAGTTTTCTATGTCAGCAAGAGGCTCTTTTTATATGGGATTCTAGGGACATATCTGGGAGGCAAAACCGTTCACGTTGTCTCCGAACGTGGCTCTTCATGTGCCTGAGGCATGTTGTTTCTCTCTGACTTGTTTCTCCATCTGCACAGTGGGGAAAGAATGATAAAATCCCAGGCTTAAAAGTTCAAAAGAGAAAGGGAGTTTAATTGCATAGACTCATTCCCAGAAACCTCATGTTGGAAGTTAATCTATGAGAAATAGAAAGTTTCGGTCCATATACCTAAGTTTCCAAGATGCTTTCAATACTTTAACTAGATGTGGACTTTTAAATACTTCATCACATTTATCTTCACAGTAGCCTAAGAGGTCAACTTTATCAAATCCATTTTACAGATGAGGAAACTGAAGCTCCGGTGAGTTAAGTGACTTTTCCCAAGTGACTCACCCAGAGTCCAAAACTGGTTGACTCCAGAGTCTTTGCTGGAGCCTTGGTATTTTAATTTCTGACTCAGCCTTAGATAAGGGCAATCTGGGTAAACTGGTAGACAGAGAGCCGGGTGAGAGACAAGCTTTAGCAAGTCTCTGTGTTATTTGGGGTGCCCAACACTTTCTCTTGACTGACGTCCTGGTAGTTCAAGCTCTCAGCATCCAGCTTGAAAGAAAAATACAAATATCTGCTAAAATTTTCAACTGAATATATCCTATACTCAGAATAGCAGGTGCAGGCGCTGAGCTACAGGACCCCTGGGGGGCCCCTGGGCAGGATGCCTCTCCTGACTTCCCAGCCTTCCTTCCTTATGGGGCTGGATTCAGGAGGGACTAAACACTTCCCTCTAAGGAAACTGTGGTTGAATTTTAATGATCTGGACCTCCAGGCACAGGGCTTTTCAGAGAGTCTCAGATGGAGCCCATTCTGGGGTCTGGCTGACAGGCCTGTCTTCCCCTCTCCATCCCAGTTTGCCTTCTCTCCTCCTTCATTCCCATTCAGAGAAGCAGCCACACTGGTCTTGGAATGTCACTGAAATATCCACGTGTGTGTCTATTTATTTAATGTCTTGCACCCCCACCCCTGCCAGTAGCCCATAATCTCTAGGAGATTGTCTCACTCAGTAACTGTTTCCCCAATGCTGGACAGTGGTACATGGTTAATGCAGACATATCAGAGCCTCATGCTGGGTCTGCAGGGACTCATCTGCCTCCCACGGAGTTGCTGAATATGACTTTGGACCTCCTATAAGTAGAAAAGTGGCCAAAACGTGGTACCATTGTCTAGGGGGTTGTGTTTCCGCCACGTGCCTATGACAGGCCAAGGTTGTGTCAGGTGCTGGAACAGACCCCATAGGCTCGACTCTCAGAAGCAAGGGAGGAAAGTAAGAGGAAGGCAGAGCTAGAAAATGACTTGTATTAAGTGATTCTGATGTGTCAGACTCTGAATCAGACACTTTAGATATATTATTCAACTGAATCCTCATAAAAATTCAAGATTTCCTCAAAGTAATTTGTATTATAAATAGGGAAATTCAGTCAAGTTTAAGTGACTTTTTGGGAGTCTCAGAATGAGGAAGCAGAAAAGTAAAAGGTTGAGAGCAGGTTTGTCTGCTTCCAGGCCGTCCGTCCCTTGACCTGAAGCCTCAACCACAAAAGTCCAGTTTAGAGAAGGGACTGATTTTGTGTTTCATCTCCAGTGTATAGCTACTTCTCTCACAGTATGGGAGGAAAAGTTGCAAATTTTAAGAATGTAAGGTAACATGGAGCAGAATCTTTTTTTTTTTTTTTTTTTATTGAATCATAGTTGGGTACAATAATTCAATCATGGGGTACAATGTGTGGGTTTCACATACAATCTGAGATATTTTTAACATTCATGAGATTTTCTCATTTACTATGTGGAAACATTTTTGATCCTTATTTAGAAGTTTTCTCCTGACCCTTCAAATATGCACCACAAGTGGAGCAGAATCTTTATAATCCTTATCATTTGCATGGAGAAAATCTGTTTGCTTTGCCCTTTAAGGAATACTATGAGTGCCCCGACATCTGCCCAGTACTCATTCTGTCAATGACACACTCAGACACAGGGATTGTCTGTCGTAATTATATTGATCACACACTTGTCCTGGCTGGGACCCCAGTTTTGTGAGTCAGCTCTCACTTTGCTTGCTTGGTGGCCTTATATTCCAGAACCCAAACAAATGTTCCTTTCTGGATGCTTTTTGGTCTCACCTTAAAGTTTAAGCACCCAAGCCTGCATTTTGATACACTATGGCATGCCTTCCCTTCCCCCTCTCATTTTCCCTCCTCCCCACTCACTTTCTGCCCTCTTTCCCTCTGGGGGAGACATCCCCAAGTTCCCACCTGCAGCACCCGCTGGGAGGAGCCCCCACTGGGGACCTCATGACTTCAGGCCCACCACAGTGTACAGCTGAGCAAGGATCACAGTCCAGAGGGAATGTCGGATTCGCACGACAGGATGGTCATTGTGTGGCTGAGAGCTTAGGATGTCCTGTTCTATGAGCTCAATTGACCAGAGAAAGGGCTGTTCAGATCTCAGGCTGACCCTAGATTTGGAAACTGAAAAAATAACAGACAACCCCAGAGGACACAGCGGCCAACTATGGCCTTTCAATTCTCACGGTTCTGGGCTCTACATTTACTGAGAATATGAGCTTGGTCAGGGTTTTTTCTTCTTCTGAACCACAGTCACTTCATTTATTAATGGCCAGCAATCCTCGCACCAAATTCTTATGTTTGCTAAGGATGAAGTAAGATGGCCAGCAAAATGCTTAGACAGGACTTGACTCACTGTAGACCCAACACAAATTAATCATTGTCATCATTATTATTGGCAGGAAGGAACTATGACTAGGAAGGACAATGAGAGGACAGAAATACACAAATGCTAATTTGTGGACCTTTTCAGTTTTTGCAGCAGGACCACAGACACTGTTCATGTATGGCTGCGTCAATTTGTTCCTCCAAAAGTCAGCGCGTAATTTAAAAGAACATGTGTTAAGTTTGCTTTAGATTTTGAAAAGTCACCAATACATTGTATCATTCATGTTGAAATTTAAAAATCAGATTATTCCTCACTGGCAGTTGAGTTATCTGAGCCTCAGGGGGAAGGGGGAATCAGGCCTTAGGCAACATACACGTGGTTAACTGGTGCTGATCTAGCTGGGGCTAGAACCTGTGCCTCTCAGTTTCCCCTGGGTTTCTTGTCTGCCTCTTCTTTTTCTGGAAGAGAAAAGAGCTAGGTAATAGGAGGTCACTTGTTCATTTAAGGGTAGATTCTCTTGGCAACTGCTTTTGTTTTCCCTTTAGCGTGAGAGGCCAGGTATGGCTCACCGTGGGCCTTGCCCTATCCTGGGGCACTTGGCGGCTCCATCCTCGTCCCAGCTCTGAGATTAATCACCACCCTTTGGAAACCCTCACGGAGAGGTGAGCAGGGCTGCAAGCTGGGCTGGAGAGTAAGTTCACGTAGTTCTTGCTGAATTATGCAAAAGCACTGCTTCTCTTTCCTCCATGTTGCACGGAGTCACCTTCCACTCTGGACCTGGCTGAAGGGATGGTCAGGGATGGGCAGGAACAGGAGGCATGGGAGGACAAGGCCACCAGGGAGTACTGGATAGATGGGGTAGCTATCCCAGAGACAGAAGAGGGGCCGCTGAGAAACCTCAGAGTCGGGTTCCAGGACCTCAGTGTCAGACTGAGTATTGACACACAGAGGTTTCCACGTTTCCAGCCACGTGCCTCCTTCCTGCCTGCAGAATATTCTGCTATCCTGAACAGCCTTGCATCTCTTAAAAGCATGGGTGCACTGGCCTCGTTCTTTACTCTAGGACTCGGAACAAGTAGCTTTGTTTATCTACCTGCCTCTTCCTAACAATTCTTGCAAGCATGTATAAGAAAATGGAAATATAGTTGAAACAGGTGACATTGTGTGATCATCTACAGCTTCTAAGGGCTTCAGCACATCATGTCTGTTCTTCCACACAAGCCTGCGCAGAAGGGATTCCTCTCATCAAGTTACAAAGACGAGAATTTGAACCTACACAAAGGAAAGCTGACCAAGTCCTTGCTTCCCATAAAAAAGAAAGTCACCGGTTGTATCTTTTTCTTCTCTCAACATCTCTACGTTGTTCATTTCTGGATGTTGACGTGTAAATAGAGGGTCCAACCCAGGACCTCTCTGGAATGAAATGTAGCTTCACAGAGAGAATTCTTTATTCATGAACTCATCCCCCTCACCCTAACCCCAAAGTGGCTACATCAAAGCAGTGCCCAGTAAGACCAGCACAAGCTGAAGGGCCTGAGTTGAGACCCAACTTTGCTGCTTTGCTGGGTGACATTGGCAAGGTGCTAACTGCTGCGTCTGTAATGCGGCCACACCAACAATTTCCACCTTGCCTCCCTGAAGGAGTTGATGAGAATACCAAAATGAGATGATGTCTGGGAAGAGATGTGTCAGCATGACACCTATGCAAACCACGATGGTGTGGGCTATTACTCATCCTTTTCCATTTGTCTGGGGGCCCCATCACCCAAGCACCGTGGATATGTGGAAAAGAGTTCAGTCACAAACACTGGAATGATTTTGGGATATCTCTATACATCTGGAGAAGTTCCTTCAGCACTTTTGGACTGTAAAGACCTGCATTCTGTAATGTTACCTAGAAAGGGCTAGAGCAGTGAACGTGGGCCTCACGTTGACTCTCTGCTTGTGAGAAGCCCTCAAAGGGGCATACTGTATCCCTGAAGTGATGGGCCTGTCTGGTTTCCAAAGACTTCTGAGAGGGAGGTGAGTGGCATCCACAGTCACCCCATTTTGGAATCTGGGATTCTGCGAGATCTATGCCTGTCCCTCTAGTGAACATAAAGGTAAGTTGTGGCTTAGAATATGTGACCCACCCTGGCATGCCAAAGGTCATGGGTGAGTTGGCAGCAGACTGGTGCTGAAGGGAAGGTTTTCAGCTCCCTGGCCTGAGCTCCCCACTTCCCTTTATGTTTGGAAAACATTCTCTTGGCTTGTCAAAACCCTACCTTAGTATCCTTTCAAAAAATTACCAACTTTTTTTTTCCCCAGGAGTTTCCTCCCTTCCTTGTGATTTTCCATTCCTTAGCTTGACTAGTCTCAGCTTTCAGGGCTAGAAAGTTTGTCCAGGACCGTAGATTTCCCACCGTTCATACTAGCCTACGCCATAGGAATGCGAAGAGCTCTCACCTCTCCCAGCCAACAGCCCCTTGCAAAGCATAGGGAGGAGCTTGGATTTCCAAGGTGGAAGTGAGATCTCCCTTTGCTGCCTTCCTCCTCCTGAGTATGCCAGTGCCCCAGCAAATCCACATCTAGCAAAAACACACTTGGGAATGGCCAGTTGGCATCCTTACAATCCCAGGGACTCTAGAAAGAAGGCCAGGGATCAGCGGGAGAGAGAGCAATCAACCCTGGAATTTATGATTCCTGTAACTCCAGAATGTCCACAGTGGAGAAGTTTGGAGACATCCCACAGCAGGGCTGTCCACCAACATTTCTGCCAGGATGGAGATGCTCTGTGCAATGTATGCAATGCTCTATAAGAAGCGCGTGCGCTCACCACAGGGCAGAATGCTGTCCATCACACTAGCCGCTTGCCACACCTGGTTACTGAGAACTTGGGAAGCAGAGGCTGCTGGCACAGAGGAACTGAAGGTTACATTTTACTTAATCCTGATTCATTGAAGTGTAAGTGACCACATGTGGCTAGTAGCCACCTTACTGAGTAACGCAGCTCTCAATTAACGTATTTACTCCACCTTTAACATATTTACCCATTACTCAGTTCCGTTCAAGACCTCCCCAGACCCTAGAAATAGAGATCTGGGAGAAACAAGGCCCATGCCTTCAAGCGGCTCTCTGGCCACCTATGCTGGAGGATATTCTAAAAACAGTGAGGGGCGGTGCAGGGCTGGGGATTATAAGGAAAAGCTAAGTCTGCGTCTGAGCAGGGGGATTCCAGGCAGAGGGACAGGTCTGGGCTCAGCAGAATGAGTTAGAGCAGATGGCGGTGCAGCCTGTGACAACACCCCAGGTGCCCAGGGCGGGAGGTGAGGAGGGGATGACCAGGCAGAGAAGGTGTGATCGTGGAAAGCAGCATGTTGTGCTGAGGAGCTGGGGCTTCTTAGGGACCCCCTGATGCAATGGTTCTTCTCTTTTTAGGGGCCAGGGAGCTCCGAACTCTACACACTTTGGCAAATAATTTTCAGACAGGATTATAGGCCCCATGAAGTCCATTCTTATAGCATTTGGAATAGAAGAGTACAGGAGTCTGCATTTTACTTAGAAGGCCCTTCCTTAAGCCAGTAAATGATGGCTGGAAGGTGGCGAGACTGGTGCCTAGGATGTCACACCTTTAAATACTAGAAGCTTTCTGAAGGATGAGGCTTCCAACAGGCAAAGGGACCGAGGGCAGCTTGTGGACATTTCTTATACTTAAACCAGTCGACGTCCTGGCCCTCCAGCAGCCACTGAGTCTCCCAGCCAGCCCTGTCCCTGTCCCTAGGGTGTGTCTTTGTATCTGCTCTCCTAATGGAACCTCAGGCCACCCTTCTCTCATAGCACCAGCATAAATCCAGAGGCCCCTGCCAGATATGAAGAACAGGTCGCCCTGCCCAAGGGGGACTGGGAAGAGATTCATTCCTTATTGATTTTGGCTTTGGGAGGCTCTGTCTTACTCATTTCTTACCTCTCCTGCATTCAAAGGAAGTGAAATTAAAGTATTAATCAAAATCATACAAATGAAGCAAAAGTGTCAGCCTGCCCTTGGGCTGCACTAATTACTTCCAGCAGGCCTGGCCCCTTCCCTGTGTAGAGTGGGGGCAGTGGGGGGTGTACCCCGCTGCTCCATCCTGAATCACCAGCCTCACCAACGAGACTGGCTTTAATTAATCCTCTGTTACTGTTGAAATTGCATTGTCCCTAGGGGAGGCCCAACTAAGCAAGAATATTATTTTAAACATATACTGTAAACAACACTGGTCCTCTGGAGAGTCTTGAGGTACGTGGCTTTGACACTTTCACTGCCAGAATCAGGAGCCACTTAGCTTTTGTTATTTCCTAAACTACGCACCTTACATTTTTTTTTAACCTTTTCCTCTTCAGTTGATCTTCTAATACTAACAAGAGAAGATCAGAAGTGAAGAATCGCTAACCACAATAAATATCTTAGTTCTCTCATGAAGTGATAGTCTATCATTCGCTTAAAACATCATCATTTAAACAAAACAAAAGCTAATAGTTGTATAAAGTCTGCCTTGTTCTGAGTTGTAAATAGATAGCTGGTCAATAGATAGACGATAGATAAATAGATAGATATATACATACATGCAAACACATAACACATTCCCATGTGCAAACATGTATCATTCTTTGAAACCTTGACAGCCACATGGTATAGATACTACTAATCTGATTTTACAGTTTGTAGACAGGAGGCACAGAAAGCTTAAGTAACCTGCTCAAGGTCACACAGCTGATAAATGACAGACCCACGCTTTGGAGGCAGGCAGCATGGCTTTGGGGTGCGTATTCTTAGCTACCACATTATGCCAGACTGACATTTTACTCTTTCCAAGCTTTTGATTTTATTCAGTGATTTGTGAGAATAATATCCAAGTGGGGTTCACCTCCTACATCCTGCAGGCTTTCTTTTGAAAGTTCAAGGCACACAACTTCTTTTCTGGCATTGTCTTCTTTTTTCTTTTTCTTTCCATCTACAATTACTTAATTGCATGCATAATTACTTGCATGGGAAATTGGTTCTCTAGTATCAGACAAGCACTAGGAACCAACGTGTTGCCCCCAAGGTCTCGTGGAAGGTGGGATGGATCATTCAAAATGAGCTGCATTTTGGGGGGTTCTTTAAAAAATGACCTGCTTTCTTTTGGAAGGGCCGGAGAGGGGATTTGCAGAGTGCTTTTCCCCCCGAGGCTCCCCAGGGACAGCTGTAAACTTGGCAAATTGCTCAGAATTACCCCAAAAGAGCAATTTGTTCCCTAGCAAAACAGGATAATTGTCTAGGGCAGACCCGGGGCTGCGGGTGCATGGGTCAACGGAACGTGGGGAGGGGGAGCCCTCTCTCCAGCAAGAGTCTGTTTGGGAAACAATTATCTCGCTTCCTTTGAATCAAAGAGACTCCTGCACACTGTGCACGGGCACCGAGATCAAATATTGTGTAAGGTCTCCACAGATTCTCTTCCTTTCAGGAAATTATTCATTGACAGAGCCTCTGGCCCAGACAGCCGGCTTCCTTACAGTAACTGCTCTTTGCTTTCTGAGAATAAGCCAACTAGGCAGGAACTGTTATTGCTCTTAATGAAGCCTCTTCCCTTTAGAGAATGGTTTCTCCTCTGCCCAACTTACATCACCTCAAACACATGGAGAAGCAACTTAAATAAGGCAGCGCTTGGTGCTCCTTCCTATGTGAATAACATTACTTTCCAGCTTGCTTCAAATATGCAGCCATCAGAGCTTGGGTTGCTGCAAGTAATTCATTCAGTCTGCACCCATTACACGCTAGTTTGTGTTAGGTTTGGTGGTCAGTGCTGAGATTTCAAAGAAATAAGACAACTGATCCTTTTCCTCCAGGCATCTCACGGTCTAGGCAAAGCAAAGGGACCATCTCACCTGCAATTGATGCTGACAAGCTGGACCACAATGTGTGAAGAGCTGTGAAGGCACTTCCAGGATAGATGGAAAGGGATGCTACCATCAATTAGTTTCCCCAGGTTGGCCCGGGAAATAATAGAGAGTCTTTATCATTCATGGATCCCCTTGGGTTCCAGAATGATTCTAGAGATGCAACAGCCCAGTCCTCTCAGTTTTCATTGATAGGATCTAAGGTGCAGAGTTGGTGATGCTTTCTCTGAGGTCTCAGAGTGGATGAGGGAGACAGGGATGGCAAAGCTCAGGCAGGGTGAGCAGGATACAGAATTGGCTGCCAGAGCATATAAGCATCTGTAGGGCAGTCTAGGGGAAGCCACACATGCAGGAAGGCCATGCTGTTTCAGGGAGGCAGGGCCTGTCCCAGAAAACTCAACCCAGGGGAGGAAGAGAAACCAGGGCATCACAAAGATCAGGACTGGGACAGCCTCACTCGGAGGTCTCCTGCACCCTCCATGATAAAATATTTTAGCAAGACAGTAAAGGAAGGCCACTCATCAATGGAGCCTCAAAAATTTCCCATTCTCTGTCCCCAAACATCTGCTTCTGTGATCATTTCATTCAATCTTTTTAAACATCTTGCACAGTGTTCTCTTTTTTATTGATTAAAAAAAAAAATGAGAGTCAGTGACAAAAAGCACCACCCAGCTCAGTAGAGAGGACAAGCTCTTATGTGAGACAATGTCTCTTGGACTCCTCACCTGTTCTGCCCCTGTAAGAATCCCTTATCCAGGAACAAATACAGTTTGAATTCTTTCTTATATGCATTCTCACTTGATCAACATAAATTCTCATTGCACAAGAGACCAAACTGAGTCTTTAAAAAGTTAAATAATGTCACCCAAATCTTATGGCTAATAAGGACAAAGCCTTATTTAAAAACATGAGATAGCATCGCCTCTGCTCCTAGAGACCAGGAGTGAAAAAAGAAGCTGCATTCAGCCAAGCAACATAGAAATTCTACAGCCTCAACCTGTTTAAAGATAGCTTTCTTAGAATTTCCCTGACTATTCCGCAACTCATAACTTTCAGGATAGACAAGCTATGGCTGTAGTATTTCTGCCCTATTGTAGTTTTCTTTCCATGAATGTCTTCTCTTTTTCTCTAGTGCACAAAAGAAAAAAGAATATCAGCCAATTCAGTATTACTATTAGAAATTTTGTTTTTCCTCCCCACCTCCAAAAAAGTATTACATAGACATTTTATGACAATGCTGTCAGTGTGGTCAGAGGAGCTAATTCTAGGTAGAATGCCTTTCTGTCTTCAAAGTAGCCTAAACACATAATACACAAATTAAAGGTAAGGAAGACAGAACCATCATCAGGGCAGCAAGGAAATGGCCACAAACTATAAGCCACAAGCTGTGGAGACTTTCTGCCAAATACCACAAAATTTGAACCCAAATATGGAAGAATGGAAACAGCCAATGCAGACCTTTCCGGATTTTTGGCAGAATTCAGTTTCCTGTGTAAGTCCTCTAAAAGTTGTCTTTAAAGTCCAAACGGGCCATCAGGTGATCCTTAGATTCTTAGATGTAGAACTGTATATTAGAAGCAGGGGGAAAAGAAAGAAAAAAAATGACAGGAATGTTTCTGTAGACCTAGTTTTCTTGCCACACAATGGTGAGTTTGGTGGAATAAACCTATACACTTGCCATCTCAGTTTTCTGAGATTCCGTCTTCTAGCCAAAGATTGACAGAGATCAGGTTAGATATTGAAGCAAAAAGAAGCTACAATCAACATATCATACCACGAGAAGTGGCACATTATAGAGTTCTGCAGAATGCTTAAGAGCCACCTGAATGCTAGAAATAAATTTAAAGACATACCGCAACACAAATGAACACCCACAGCTGCAACCTAATTCTAGGGAGTCTGTAAGAGTCATCTCTATTCCCACTTAAAGGTGAATAAATGCCAGGAAAAAAAATCAGCGTTTTCAAAAGCTGCTGAGAAAAAAGAAAGGAGAGAAGAAGAAGACAACAAATCAAGTAAGGAACATTTATCTAAAGAGGGATAGGTCCTTAGAAGCAGAGGAAGAGTTTGGGGAAATTAAGGATAATTGATGTCTTTGGAAAATACTTTAAGAAGGAGATACAAAAGAGAGATTAAATAATAGAAGGTAATGTAATAGGAAGAAATTGAGATGGCCAAGCTCAGGAAAATGGATATAAGAGGAATGTTAAACAATTTTAGAGATAAAAAGAAACATTTATCAGGAAAATAGAAGAATAAGCCAAACTAAAACAGAGGCAGGAGTATAGAGGGTATCATTGGAATAATTAGTCCCTTTAGTTGAAAGGAAAAAAAAATGACTACAAAGAAGTTACCCCATATGAGAAGGAAGTTTCAGTGTATGGATAAAAAACATAGCTGATCAAGATGAGGGAATAAGTGACTACGAGGAAATATTCAATAATACAAAACAAGAAAATGTTATTTTTATAGGAAGACTTGAATCGTATGTAAAGACATAAAATTTCTGAGTCACTAGATCTTGAGAGAATTTGACAGAGGTGAACACCATCAAGGATGAGGACTAAGCACTGTGAGATCATGGTGAGAAAAAAAAATGAGCTAGTCAACCTGGAAGAACAAAATAATCAAGCTAGCCTTAGGTTTCTCAGAGACTGGAGAACAGTGGCTGCCGAGTCCTGAGGGAAAGGACACAAGTCTCCAGAATCTAGTTACTGGGCTCCTTGGGTCTGCAGAGTCCTGCTCTTGGCAGCAAATGAGGGGACTTGCGTCAAGTCATAGAATGCCCACAACTCCCTGTGTGCCAAACAAATTTATACAAACTTTGTCATCTCTCAGTCTTGGGATTCCCTTGCTTTACCAATGGCCCTAGTTACAGAATATGTTAGTAGTTTTTAATTAACAGGCTTGATGTGGTCTAATTCCATCCCTTCAAGATCTCAAACTTTGTCCTGTTCAAAACTCCTTTCCAAGTATTCTTCAAGATGGAACCAATTAGATTAATGGTATCTTCCCTTATTTCATGGTGTTCTTGTTCTTCACATATTCAACACATGAACAAAGAATTATCTTGTCTCTCCAGCCCAGATCATTATTCCATTTCTTTGGAACTTAGTTCTTTGTAAAGAAACATAAATGAGAAAAGGGTACACATCTAGGTGGCAGGAATGGGCTCTCCAAAATGCAGCTTTCGCTGTATTTGTCCACTTAACTGAATCCCAACTGTGTTTTAGGGTGTGCTTGTCACTGTGGTCAGTAAAACTTAGGACTTTGCAGGCATTTCCTGCTCATTTTCTATGCTTCTTTCAGTGTTTCCCTGCATTTATTAGCTCTGCACATTCTATTTCTAATTCCTAAATCTAAACTATTCCCCCACTTCAATGAAATAGTTTTCCTCCTTACTGACATAACTGAACATCCTTCGTATATGTCATACACACAAAAAAAATCTCAAAAAACCCCAAGAAACAAACAAACAAACAACACAAAATTTGAGATAAAAACTCTTCCTAAGAAAACATGAAAAAATCAAAATATATAATTTAGAAATAGAAAAAAGAATTAGAAGGACTGGTAGTGAGAATTAATTCCATTAGGATATCAAGGTAGAAATAATACACACATACACACACACACAGTGCCAAAAATGTATACACATTTTAAGAGAGAAAAAAAAAACTACTAAAACTGTTACACTTAAGTCACATTTGAATTGGACAATTACAAGGGATAAAAGATGCAATATGCAAGATAACGAACATTATTGGTATATACTAAGTATTACAATGTGTGTATATATAGTAAATATAAACCAATGTAAAAACAATAGTATAACTAAAACAGCCCAAGGGGCGGGGACGGAGAGTGGAAGGAAATGTATTTGTGCTAGTGCCTCTATCCTTCATGGCAAAGAATCAAAACATCTATTTTCAAGTTATATTTATAACTTTGTTAAAAGAATCACATAATAAATGCCAATAATTTTTTCACACTCTTTTTTATAACTTCACCTGGATATTAATGACTTACAAGACAACATTTAACTTTACTTCAATAATTATTACAGTTTTAATATCAGGTCTTTCTTCTTTTATATACAAACAAAATTATTTTTGGAAACGTAAAAAGTGGCATAGATAATAAACAATACAATTTTCCAGAATTGCTTCCATCCGTCCATCTAACTTTCTAGTCTTTTCTGTATGCAGTAGGGAAAGATTTGTAATGATAGGAACCAACATGTTAAAAGTCATTTTTTTTTAGCCTTTCTTCATTCTTTTATTATTATTTTTTGTTTTTGTTTTTCTTTCTTTTTTTTTTTTATTAAATCATAGCTGTGTACATTGGGGGAGGGTGTGTGGAGAGAGAGTAAATGGTGGGATCACACTTACGGTGCATCTTAGAAGCACCAAAAAGTCATTTTTAAGATGACAATATTTCCATAACTTCATTTGGGGGGGGGCACTTATTGTGTTGCTCTTATTTTCATGTATGACCATGTAAATCTTTTATAAAACCAGGAAATACTTTGAAAAATTCAAGAATGGGTAATTTTTCAATTAAGTAATCAGGCATTGAGAATTAAGCATTTATGTCATTCCAGAAGTCAGGTTGGCACCAATGGAAGACCCTGATTCTCAGGTAATTAAGGAGGAAGAAAGCATGGCCAAGGACCAAGATGAAAATGACGTAGCAGAAAATACAGCAAGTGCTGGCCCTTGAGTCTGGGCAGAGAAGATGCTTCTTGGAAGCAATAAACCTTGAACCACAGGGCTTTAGACTGAAGAAGCAGCCCCCAGGGAGATGCTCAGGGGACATTTGAGGGACAGCTGTAGTGAGGAAGACATGCAAAGAACAATGTGCTATAGTTAGGAAGACACTGACAGCGTACCCAACAGAACTTTCTGTCTCAGAGAAGTTGTCACAAAAGGAAGGTGGTTTCTGTGGGCGTCAGGTGAACTGGCATCTCTGAGCGCCTAGCAGAATGGGTGTCCCACTTGCTCACCTTATTGAAGCCCAGTGAGATATTCTAGGGCTGTCTCTCAGCTGTACCTTTTTCCCTTTGTAAAAACCTCTTTCTTAAAAAAAAAATAAGTAGATATAAAAAACAGCGTTTGCTTCTTGTTTTGTGCAAAGTTGAGAATAAATACTGTTTTCAAGACAAACACAAGGAAATAAATCTTCTCATGAAGCCAGTTTGGGAAATTAAACATCGATTGGATCATTCCCAGAAAAGCTTGGGGGAAACCAAATTGTGGGTATCTCAAACTCGTTACAGGGAAAGGCAGGATTAAAGGGTTTTAGGCTTGACAGGCCTAAGTCAAACCTTCCCCCAGATATTTTTTGCATTGGCATGATCTATCCAGAGGAGCAGGGGAGGGAAGGAATTAAAAAAAAAAAAAAAAGAAAGAAACGCAAAACAAAAACAAAGATAAAATACACAATTTTGTAGACTCATGGGTTGCCATCCAAAATCTGCTTTGTACAGAAATCACATGAAGAAAGAAGTGCAGCTTGATCAAGCTGTCCAGGATTAGGAGGCTAATGTATGAATAACCTTACATTGACAGAATCACACTCTCTGGATTTAGCAGAAAGTTTCAACTGTAACTAATTTGCAAAAAGGAAAAACTAAGTGCAACATTTCCAAAACTAACCATCCTGGAATAAGGAGTTTATATGCCCTTTGGAAAATACAGAAGAGACTTCAAGGGTGGGCAGAGAGACACCAAGTAGAATGGTGTCTCTGCCAGTTTCTGGGTCTGCACTCAATTATCACAAACATCATGGGTGTAATAGAAGTAAATGGGATCCTCTGTCATTAAAATTCCACCAAATGTCACCCTACTCCAATTTGCACTTAGATTTATGGCTACTCCCTAACTTTGAATGTCTTAAAGAACAAGTCACACTTATCACAACATGTCTTATCAGCCAGGGTCTTTCATTTGGGGAGACCAGGCTACTTGAGCAGCCACCTTGATCATAAAGTGAGAGAAAGTTCATGTGTGTGTTTCAGAGGTGGTGCTAGCTCACCAGGGTTACACATCAAATCTCCAAAGAAGCTACACCAAGCGGCTCCAGAATATTGTTAGACATTAGGTGGTGCTTGTCTGGGGCTTCCTCTCTCTGCTCTATTCTGGTGCCATTCTGATTCTATTGTGGCACTTGCACTTCTCCACGTAATCCTTGGCAACCATCCCATTTGGTTGTGAGAATTAAATGAGATTCCCGAAAGTGCATCCGAAGTGTTTAATAAACAGACACTAAATGAATTACTGAGTGGGGCCAGCCCAGAATAGGTGCTCAGATATTGAGGCAAATATATTCAGCAGCAGACTCTAATTGGCCACCCCCAGAGAAGATTCTATAGCCAACCTCTATAGTGATACTACAGTGCACTGGAAATTCAAAACATCACCTGACTTGTGCCATGTATATAGAATTGTATTGCCAAGCTCCATATGACTCTTATAAACCTATACGCATATACCCAGCAGCCAAAACACACACAGCACAGGAGCTGTGATACATTTTGATGATAAAGGAAAATGCAAGAAAATCCTGTCTTTTTTTCCTTCTGGGGAAAAAAGGGAACAGAGAATGATGCAGAGAAGACTGATGAAAGTTACTTCTTTGAAAGGGTTGAGTGATGACTTTTTCTGTTGATTCTCACAGACATCTAAAATTGAATTAGGAAGAAGAAAATTGATTTTGCTAAATTGAAAACCCATTCAATATGTTGAGGTTTTAATGAGATCTGGATGTTGATCTCTGGCTTTCTTAGGAACAATTAATGTCTGCTTTTTAGGGAGACACCTTTTAAACTCAGAATGCTTCCCCAAGCAATCATTCCAAAGCTAAGCCTCTCAACTGGCACTTCCCCACAGCACTCCTGTCTTCCTTTCTCCCTAGCCATAGCACTGACCACCAAAACTCTCTCTTTCTTATAAGAATATGTTACCTGGATGCTTTTGGCTTCATGGGACAGAAGCTTAATTATGGCCTTAAGTAACTAAGAAGTTCAAAGATATACTAGCTTCAGGCATAGCTTGATCTAGCCACACACATGATATTTTTAAGAATTTATATTTTTCCCTCCTTAGCTCTAATTTGTCTTATGCTCATTTCTTTCTTAGTCAGGCTTTACACTGACATGACCAAGATGATGGCATGGAAAGACAACCTCTTTCCCACAAAAATCTCAGCACCAATTCTCATTGGTTGATTTAGTTCACTTGGTTATCTTTAAAAGAGAACCTCTTTCCAGAAAAATTCTCAGGACCAATTCTTATTGGTTAGTTTAGGTCACATGGTTATCTTTAACTATCCCCTAGAGCTGGGATAGAGTCCCTTCCAATAAGACCCAGGTGGGTTGAGCATATGGGGGTGGGATGCCTGTCTGGCATAAACAAAACAAAGATGTTCAACACTAATAGTGCCTCTGCCACAGAATCTTTGATAAATTCTCTGGGTATGAAGAAAACTTCTCTCCCTTTCTACATACCCTAATATCCCAGTTCTTTGTTGTTAATCACTTTTAAATTTATGGGTTACCACATCATACATGTGCATTCCCAAGTCTTTGGTGCATATTTTTTCCCCTTGTTGGAGCAACACAGGGAAAAAGTACTAGATGTGGAGTGAATTCTTCCTTTTATCAACTGGAGGGCCATACTCATAGAAAAAAAAATTCTTTGAGATGCAAACATCTTAACTCGAAAAATAGAAATAGCAATATCGACCATACAGTGTTACTGTGAGATTTTTTATTTGTAATATATTAGAAAACATATAACTTTACATACACAAATGTACACACACATCACCCAAGACATTGGCTTAATCAATGTCTTATTACAAAGAACAGCTAGCTATAAAGTCCTAAAGGATTGTACTCACCCAATTCACCAATTTTATTTCTTAAAACACCTAGCATAATGGTGTTGTATACAGGTAATTCTTAATGTCGATTGAATGAATGAAAGCATCACTTCATCAATGAGGGAATAATAATTCCCTTTTAGAATATTTGTTTACCCTCCTGGGTAAAAATAAAGACAACCATTTCAGCATCTTATTTGTGCTCCCAAGTCCTGCCTCACTGCTTTTAGAATACAGACAAGAGTTGGCAAATGTGCCCAAGGATTGGTAACATTCAGGTGCCGACTTAGTATGAGGCGATACATTGGATCTTGACTCATCACTTGTTTCAGACTGTGAGGTCATCACAAGTTTTCACAAACAATAAGTTACTTTATCAAACAGATTGGTAGAAGCATGAAAGTTCTGGTCTGGGCCTTAGAAGATCTGTCTGCATTCAAGCATTGTCTGTTTAAGACTGTTAAAACTGTGAACTTGGGCAAGTCATCATTGCTACACATTGCAAGTGGAGATTTCAGTGCCTACTTTACAGTATTTCTTGCTCTGGTTGTTGTTTTGTTTTGTTCATTTTTTAGCATGAAACTGTTTATTGAGGAGAGAAAAATAGGCTTACAGAGCAAGAGCAAGATGTAAGTTTACAGAGCTGGATACATTCATTTGCCATAGACATTGAGCGGACACCCTTGTTGGGACAAAAAAAGGCCTTTGCAGCATTTCTTTAAAGATTAAATTTGCTAAGATTTGCTAGATGAGCCCCTCCCTCTCCATCATGGAACTCAGTTTTCCTAGTTTTTAACTGAGGAAATTGGACTGGCTCAAAGCTATGATTGGCTTCAGCACTAAGTGAGACTCAATGTTATAAAAACACACAAATCATTTCAACAGTATTATCATTTCACCTGAAAGCTTTTAATGAATGGGAAAGAGGTGAGTTCAGAGAAGCCCACTATGGAGCACATGATTTGCACCTTCGTGTTGTTTGCACTAAAAAAAAAAAAAAAAAAAAAAAAAAGCAGCCCAGACAAACTGGTAAAATCTAAACATAAATGAACTGATGTCCTCCTAGACATTGTTTTAATCTTCAAAGTATACCCCAAGTGCCCCCTCCAGGCTCTTTCTGCCCCTGTGAGTCAGTATCAATCACCTCCTCCACCACTCATTTATCTGAGAAGATCCCAAGTGACATGCAAGATAACAATAATTCTGAGTTATTTCCCCACCAAAGAGGCTTTTATCCTTAAAGCCAATTTCTTTCCCTTGTCTCTGTGATAAACATTTTATTTTATGCATTCTCTGGGGAAGTTTAGAGGGGTTGGTAGAACATTGACTCAGAAATCTGAGATAACAATGTGTCTGAGCTGGATGACTTTGACTACAAAGTGACCTTGAACTTCAGTTTTCTCATCTGCAAAATGGAGCCGATCACGTCACTGCTACAGTTTTCTTTCCTCAAATCTATAGTCTCAGGTCCTATCAAGGAAAAATGTCAGATGAACCTGAATGGAAGGGTTTTTACAAAATGATCTTCAAATATGTCCATGTTATAAAAAGCAAAGACGTTTTGAGAAACTGTCCCAGATCGGGAGAGAAGAAGACCAAATGCCATGTGGTATTCTGGATGGGTCCTGATCCAGACAAGGATCACAGCAAAAGAAATGACAAAATATGGACAAAGTTTGTTGTTAAGCAAATAGTATCATATGAATGTTAGTGTCTTAGTTTTAAATATATGGTGTGTTTATATAAGAAATCAGCATTAGGAAAAGCCGAGTGAGAGGTAGACAGAAACTCTCCATACTATCTTTGCAACTCTTCTGTACATCATAAAATTTCAAAATAAAAATAATGGGTACAATGCCAATATCTAACTCACAAGGCAGAAGTGAAAATCGAACAATGTGATATGGACAAAATGTGTGGCACATTGTAGGTATTCGATAAATTATTCCCCCTCCATACAGAAAAGCGTTAAGTGAGATCCTATCCTTGCTTCTCAGAGTGAAGATAATTTGCCTTCAATCTGGAAAAAAAAAAAAAGACACAAATAATTGCTGAGGTCAGTAATTTAGACAAATGGATGCATTACGGCAGGGGCAAGGAGCAGAAAGAGTATTATTCCAACTGTCTAAATCTTTTGAGAAAACCAGAGGGGAAAACAAGCAGAGAGCCGCTCAACATCGCTTTCTCCTTGCATACCAGCTGCTGATTGCACTTGGCAGGCCCAGCGCTGGAAGTCCGATCAGTGGGTAGAAAAATTTCAGCTTCTGTCCCACCAACTACACATTGCCACACACAAAACCCACTTTTCTTCCTTTAAGTAGAACTTCTCCTTACTGAAATAGGAAAGAACTCCAGAGCTTGGTTTGGAAGGAAACTGTGTCGAGCTTCCTGCAGTGAGTATGTCTGATCTCCTTTGCCTCAGCCCTATGTTTTCATATACTGGAAGCAAGAACACCTCCTATCCCAGCAAAGGGAGACAATATTCTCAGGCCACCTTAAATATCTTCACGGTCATTTGCAAAGGGACCACATGAAAGGCAGGTATCGGTCAGAAATAGAAAGAGCCACTATGAAACAAATGCCAGGGGTTTCAGGGAGATTCAAGTTTTCCTACAGAGACTTTCTCAGATTCTCTCAATTTTAAACCACCACTCATAGAGAACCCAATGGAATGTGTCTTAAGTCTCTGTCCTTTCTGTTGAGTTTTCTACCTTGCTGAAACACCATAATTTAAAAGCAGAGCTCTCTGCTTGTTTGTATGATTTCACTCCTCAATTCAGCACTGACGCTGAGCTGCGTACAGCAGTGGTTTCCCAAGGGTGGCACCAGGACCGGCAGCAGCAGCATTGGCCTGGGCACTCAGGGGACATGCAGACCCTTGGATCCAATCTCAGATCTACGGAGCTAGAAACTCCAGAGGATGGGGTCCAGGAACTGTGTTTTCACAAGCTCACAAGGTGATCGTGGCGCCTGTCACAATTTGAAAATCACTGGCTCATGACATCAAGCCCAAACTTCTCTATCTGACTTCAAAACTCATAGTTCAGCCCCAGATGACTGTCTAGAAATACCTTATGAAAGATGAAACTGACATGATAATTTCACTTACAATACAAATATGGTCCTATTTTATAAATATAAATATACGTGTATCTATATTTATATTAATTAAATAGGGAGTTTTCTTCCTGCCTAATTTAACATGCTTGCCAATATCTTCCTCTTTAGGTGAAGTAACTTCCCTTAATCATCCAAAGACTCAGTCTGAAAGTGTAAAGGATGGTGCCCAGAGAGGAGACTGCAAAGGACATGTTCAGGCCAGGTTCCTGGAAGGGGAGGGATCTGCTTGAACAGTGCAAAGACGGCTTCTGCCCCTAGGGACAGTTAGAGACCCCTTTTGTGTAGGACCCTCAGGGGTGGGCCCATTCCACAGCTTGCTTGGAAAGTTAAGGTTATTGGCTCAAACTTCTCAGGGGTTGGAGCTGGCCAGATCCTTTGTGTCTTTGTCATAGGAGGAAAGAGGAGAGGGAGAAGGGGAAAGAATTTGTGTGAGGCTGCATTAGCCCCCAGCGCAGTCCAGAGTGGGGGGTTCCCTTGCCCACTGCCCAGTAGTGAGGCACTCGCTGGCTCAGGGTACCGGCCCCAGAGGTGGGTGCAGTAGACGCTTTCCCCTTCTGTGGTGGGTAGCTCTCTCGTCTATACTTTCAAAGCTGGAATTATATTCAGAGGCCCCATCACTTCAACCACATTGTGACAGTAAGCCTTGGTACCCAGGTCTAGAGGTGCTTCTCAGCTACACATGTCAAAAGGCACTTCTTCCCATAAGCTCAGAACTTTGAAGATGAGACCATGTCCTGGCCATCCTCCTTAACAGTACTTCTTTCCTACTGGGCTGACCTTTAAGAATAACACCAATTATGAATTGGGCCACAATAAACATTCTGGTGCAAATGTCCTTGTTGTAAAATGATTTTTAATCATCTGGGTATATACGTAGTAGAGGAATTGACAGACAAAAAATAAGTAAGCAAGGAGACAGTTATGTTAATCAGTTAGATATAAGCATTCCATATTGTATATCAAATCAGCACATTGTACCCCATCAATGCATTAATGTGCACAGTTATGATTTAATAAAGTAAAAAACAGTTAAGAGCACATAAAAATATTTGTAATTAATAATCAATAAATGACACAAGAAAAAGAGAAAAAACTTAAAGGATCACCAATCCATCTAAGACATTAATACTGAACCTATAAAAGAGAAGGATTGGGATTTTGTGTGTAGCTGCATGGATGCTTCTAAGTCCTGTGCAAAATGACTCAATTACCATTACTATAGAACAGAGAGTAATGAGAAATTAAGAAAACCGAAGTTCAACTATGGCAAGTCAAAATTGGCCAACATTCTCTTCATTCATCTATCCTCCTAGTGTTAATTCTGCCCCCGCTTCTTTTCAGCTCCCATCTTGGGCTTTGGCTCTTTTTCTATAAGCCAAAAATACAAAAGGAGTTAGGATAATATCTGCTTCCAGGCTTGGGAGTGGTCTTGTTTTTCCCAATTCAGCTCTTAAGAGGACTCCAGGGAATCTAGATTAGATTTAATTCTTCTGACCCTTCAAGGATCATTCCTTGTCCTAATCCAAATCCCTTGCTGAAAAACCTTTGCTGCTCTCTTTGCTAGGAGCAGTGGAAGAGGAGAGGATCTGAAACAGAGGTGGGGAACCTGTGGATTAAGGCCACATGTGGCCTTCTAGGTCCTTAAGTGGGACTTTTTTAACTGAATACAAATTTTGCAGAACAAATCCTCTTTTTTTTTTAAATTAAATCATAGCTGCATACATTAGTGCAATCGAGGGGTACAATGTGCTGGCTTCATATACAATCTGAAACATTTTCATCAAACTTTTTAACATACCCTTCATGGCATTTTCTTAGTTATTGTATGAAGACATCCATACTTTGCATTTAGTAAGTTTTGCCTATACCCTTCCAAGATGCACCATAGGTGTGGCCCCCAAATCCTCTTATTTTTATTAATGCATTTTGTTTGTCTTTTATTTTTTTAAATGAAGATATTTAAATATCAAAAATAAAATCAATTTAAAAATAATCCTCCCCGAATGACCAGCACTATTAGAACTTTGGTAAGCCATAAGGGCTAAGTTGACGATTGCTAGGGTCATGATTTAGTTCTAACTTCCCCCACCTGATTGGCACCACTGCCACACAAGGCTGACTGGTGAAAGTTTATGGGGGTCGAGTGTGCCAGTCTGTTATCAGCTTTTGATAATGGTGCACTGTGTTTCTGTTTAAAGTGAAATTGGTGAATAGTTGCACCGCTTGACAGTATTTTTAAATTCTGTCTGCTTAAAAGCCTATCATATCAAAGAAGAACAAGAGAATGATGAAGGAAAGAAACAGACTTTTTAATGAAGATTGGGAATGACAATATTATCTTGTTTCTGCTAAAGATAATATGATTTACTTGCTTTGTGATACTGCAACATCAACATTAAAGAAATAAGAATCATAACACTCACAAGGACCATGAGTATTTTAAATTAGAGGGGAAGATGCAAAAATAGATGTATTGTAGAAATTAAAAATGGAAAAGCAAAAATAAAGATAATTCTTTCAAGCAGCAACAAGAAAAATGGCACTGAAGCAACTTATAAAATAGCTTAATACTCAAGAAAAAGATAAGCCATTCAGTGCTATAGAAATTGTGAAAGAATTTGTTGCAGTTGTAAGATGCTTAGATCCCAATGAATCAGTTGCCTATTTCAAGAGGAACTATAACTGATCAGCATTAATTAGCCTTTGACTTAACAGAACAACTTCATGTAATACTTCAAAAAGAAAATATATTAACATACTACTTAATTTCTTTAGATGAATCAACTGACAGTACTAACTCGGCACAGGTTTGATTATTTATTTAGGTCATAACAAAAGGTTTTCTTTGCTATAAAGAGTTATTCACTTTGAACACTTTTGCAAACAGAACATGGGGAATAAATATCTTCAACAATGTTGAAGATAAATGTCATGAAGCTGGATCAAATTTAGTGAGTGTATATACTGACAGTGCACCTTCTGTGACAGGAAAACATGAAGGATTTATTGCACAGATTAAAAAAAATTATTAGCAGATCAAAATGCTCTCATTTCTTTTCATTGTATCTCTGTGCTAAAGCTATTTTAAGAGACACTTTGCAACAAGTTACAAGTATTGTTAAGTTCCTACAAAAGCAACATAGCATAGTTAGTTTTGCCATGCGCTAAAGTCGAATGATGAGGTATTCGGTGTTGATTTGCCATATCATTCTGAAGTCTGTTGGCTATCACAGGGACAGGTGTTAGACAAAATTTTTTTCAGCGAGAATAGACGGTTAAATTTTATGAAGGACAGAATGAGCTATATGAATTACAGAAGATTTCTATAGGAATGCAGCATTTCTGTGTGATACCATGTCGAATCAAAGTGACTTCAATACATTAGGACCTCTGTCAGTTGGCCACCCAAGGGACTATGACAAACTGATCAACATAGGGAGGTGGTCAACATAAGGAACCAACCCTACAACACTGGATATATACATATGATGCGTGCCCAGTCTATTAAAATTAGGTTCACTTGAGGAGGTAGTCAACGTAGGGAGGTGGCCAACGATGGAGATTCTACTGTATTTCTTTACAGAGTAAGACTAATAAGTCTACACATAATACGTGGCAAAAAAAAAAAAAAAAAATCCAAGCATTTAAAAACATTCTACCTTTTTTCCAAGCACTTCTTCAAAACCATATTTCAGTTGAAACTTTTCCCCAGTTAGCAAAGGTCGCTGATAAGCAGGATAATATATATGAATCATTTGAAGAACACACAGCTTCTATAGACCCATTAATTGCAGAATACAGTGAAAAATTCACTGACTTTGAGAATCATGACGTTACACTCAAATTAACATTTTATCCACACCTAGTTGATAGATATCACCAAGGTACCTAAAGGACTAAAGATGGAATTGAATGGGCTGTCAGTAGATGACATTTTAAAGTCATCATTTGATGCTAAAAAAAAATTCAATTAAAATATGGAAAAATACTGAGGTATACCCAGGCCTTCAGCAACATGCGGCAAACGTGCATTCTTGCTTTTTGACTACTTATTGCTGCAAATCTGCATTCTCTTACCTAACTCAGATCATGACTGATACTCACCGAGAAGATCCACTGAAACTGTGGACCTCCGCTTTGCAACCAAATATTCAATTTTTTCCAACAAAAAGCAGACACACGAAGTCATTAAAAGGTGAGTTAATGTTAAAGTTCACACACTGTTTTCATTTTTTGAAATTACCACGTGCATAGCAGTTAGATTTTTACAAAACAATGTTCATTTTTAGGTGTACTTAATTGAAGTTTCTTGAATGTGGCCTTATTTGGTTCCAACTAAATTAATGTGGCCTTCCAAAATGAAAAGTTTCTCAACCCCTGTTTCAGACGTTGAAACAAGGACATTTGGGGATATGATAGAGGGAGTATTTTTATTTGAATGTTTGTTCTCAATCAAAGATTTAAGTATTGAGAGAGAGTAGAAAAATAAAAAAAGAGCAAGTCATTGCTATATTTGCTATGAAAAAGACTAGTCAATCCAAAGTTTTAATTTGATTCTTAGAGACAACACTATTAATCGAAAACTTAAAGAATTCATTGATTCACTAAATCTCAAGTCCTGACTCAATCCTACTTAAAGCTCAATTCAAAATATTCCTACACATGAAAAAATAAAGAGAACAGTGTTCAGATACAGAAGAAACAAAAGATTGTTTTTAAAGAAAAACCTACATTATTAACTTACCAACTCCATAACCACTTTTCAATAGAAGGAAGGGCTAGCAGCCTTTAAATGAAAAGAGAAATGAGTTTGTTCAAACCAGGGCCTCCCAGCTGCCTTTCTAAGGGTTCTCTGACTTTATTTTTTTAGGTTTGTAAAAACTAGAATTGATATATTTTCAAGCATCATAATAGGCTAAAAATTGTGTTGTGATCTTCCTTATCAAATATGCCATAAAGTCACTCTTTAGCCATCCAAAAAGGGGGAAGAAAAGACGCACGGAATATGTCAGTTTTCGGTTTGATAAAATAGTCTATCTAAATGTAGATTCCTGGCAAAATGGCCAAGGAAATTTACACCCATCATGCAAATATGGGCCACTGGGAGGATATCCAGCGAGGACTATTGCTGCACGCTGCATGTGTGTTGTGCTTTGATTCCAGTGCCCTAAACAGTGACATAAAGCCTAGGGTCCCATGTTCCAGTTCTGGAATTATCAGGGCAACACTGCTCTTGTACCTGTTCCAAATGCAATACCCTCCATGTGGCCTTGGTCACCTACAAACTCATTTTCTAGCCCCTGCGGAAACTATAGCCTCTAACTTTCTAGCTGAAAATAAATTAGATTGTCAAGGGGGAAGATATTTACTAGGCAGGAAAAAAATACATTTCGTTTCTGAAGTATAAACATATCAGGGCTCAGACCACCTCCACTCCAGGGCCCGGACTGTTTTGTTCCTGTGGAACCTTGGAGTAAAATAAGACGTTCAAAATGATAATCATATAAATGAATGTTGGGATATGGACGGGGAATAGGGGAGCGTCAGAACGCTGGGACCTGGAGGTTGGATGTGCCACTGGAAAGCTGAATGGAGATAGGTTGGGGTGTTTACTCTCAGCATTGAAAATCGGGAATAGGAATTTTTACTAATGACAGAAGGTTACAGCAAGGTGAATAGACTGGATAACACCAAAAAATATTCTCCTGACTTCTTTGTAATATTAAGTTCCAACTTCAAGCTGTTAAAGCTTATGGTTTGATTGACATTCAAGATTATGCCTGGGGTTGTCTGTTGGGAAGAGTGAAACTGTAGCAGGTCTTGGGCAGCCCTGCAAGTGGGGGTGGTGTGAGGGTTTCTGTGTGTGTGAGTGTGAGTCTGAGTGTGGAATGTGTGTACGTGTATGCGTGTGTATGTATGTGAGTCTGTGTGTGAGTCAGGGTGTGTATGTGTTTGGGGGCGTGTCTTGAGAAAGATCGCTGAGCCAGCAGCAAGGGTGCAGCCTAAGTCTAAACAGTGATTCTCAATCTTGGCCTCACATAAGAACCACTTGAGAGACTCTTAACAGCCCTGATGCCAGGCCACACCCCACGCTGATGGAATCAGAATGGCTGTGGGTGAAACTCAAGCAGGATTTTCCAAACTTCACAGATGTTCTCAACATGTTACTGAGAATGAGGACAACCCTGACCTGCATGAAATGAGCATTAAAATCACCTGTATAGTTGTCATAAAGGCCAATTCTAATTCAGAAGTCCTAAGGAGGGGCCCAGAAATAAGCTTTCCAGGGGCACCTAAACAACCCTGATAAAGATGGCACCTGCTCCCCCCAGACATCACTCCTGTGGGTCATTTTAATCTGAGAGGTGCCTCCTACAAAGGTTGAGGAGGCCAAGGCAGGGTGGAAGAGTGGAAGAGTGGGCTGTGTAATGCTAGAAACAGAGAGCAAGGCCTCAGGTTGAGTATGTTCTTTCACACAAGGTGCTTACAGAATCAGCAGTGACTTGGAAAAATCTGTTTGGTTGGGGGCAGGGCTGTGATGCTCCCCAGACTCAAGTGACAGAAAATAATTTCCAGTGTAAGTCAGCACTCACCAACTCACATAATGATTCTGCTGATCACATCTATTAGAGCTGCATGCAAAGGCAATTCCATAGGCTTGGATTAGAACAATTGGATTAGGGTCTAATGATTGTTTTTTCCCCAATGAGCAAAACACAAAGGTTTTAGAGAATGGGCATAAATTTGTTTTCACTTCTCCAAGTAAAATTTTGGCCCATGCAGTAACCTGAAGACTTGGGGCTCCTGGATAATTGTTAATTTTAAAGACACAGGCATCAGTGTCTCTCTGTATTCATAATCTCTCTCTGTCTCTCTCTCTTTCTCTCTCTTTCATAACCTTTCTGTTGATCTGTTGGTCCATGTAAGTATTCTATCTCTTCATTTAACTCAGAATGAGAAGGTACTACAGAGAGTTCTTAATCTGCTCATCACAAGGATTTTTGTTTTTTGTTTTTTATTCTTATGCAATTTTTGGCCTGGGCTGGGTTTGAACCTGCCACCTCAGGCATATGGGGCCAGGACCCTACTCCTTTGAGCCACAGGCGCTGCCCTCATCACCAGGTTTTTACATACCCACCTCGCTGAGCTTCTCTTGAAACTTGGCATTTGTCAGGGTGAATACATCCCAAGGAGGAGGAACTGAAGGAAAGAAAGTTCTGGCCAACTCAAGCTTTTAGGGGAATTCAGGTGAGGAGACTAATTTCCCACGCTGAAAAGCGGCCAGGCCAGACAGAGTAACACCAAGCCTTTTACAAGAAGTGACTTGGGACAGCCAGTAACAACCTTGGGGATTTGGTCCGAACTGCTTCTTATCTCCGATAATGCCTCTGGCATGCTTCAGCTTAGTCCTGACTCATGGGACAAACCCCACAGCTGAACCACCCTGCCCGCTTCCCACAGACTTGGACACACACTTGAAGGTTTTCTGTCCAATAACTGACTAAGGCGGGCAGTCTTCCTGTATCAGATATGAACAGTGCTTAGGGCAAAACTGCTGCATGCACACGAGAAACTATCCACACATCGAAACTGGGGTGTGCACTGCAGCCCTTCAAAATAATGTCTCTAAAATTCCCCCTTCTCCCACAGTGGAAAAATTATTCAATCATTGGAACTTAGAGCAAAAAGAGATTGTAACTTCTAGCCCTGCTGGTTAAAGGACAACTGAAGATCATACTGTCACTTTGTAGAAAACCTGTGGCTAGAACTGAGGTCTCCCATTCTGGAGTAGATACCAGAGGTGGATTTATGCAAGAGGTTAGTGGCTTGGTTTTCAACAGGGCATTCTAGATAGAATGTTCTCGATCTAACTGTCTACTCTAGTAGCCACTAGTATATATGGCTATTTGCATTTAAATGCAAATGTGGAATTTGACATGTGGTATAAGTTTAAAATACACACCAGATTTTGAAGCTTGTGTGTGGGAGGAAAAGAAAAAGGACGTAAAATATCTTATTAATAAAACATGTTGATTATGTATTTAAATGATAATATTTTAGATATATCAAAGTTAAATAAAATATACTATTAAAATTAATTCCTCTTTTTTTTCTTTTTTAATGGAGTTACTAGGACATTTAAAATCATCTGTGGTTTGCATTGTGTTTTTAGTGGACAACATTGTGATATGTGAACTTGGGAATGTTACCCAAGCTGAGAAACTGTTACTTTATTTAAAACAAAAAAACAAACAAAACAAATAAAAACCATACTGTTATTACACTAGTCAAAATCATTTTCTAGTGTCTGCTGGAATAATGCAATAAGACCTAATCATATCTCCTCCTAAACCCTCCCATCTGTTCTCTGCATCCCAACTAGAGAACTCTTCTAAAAATGCAGGCCTGATTCTGTCATTCCTCTGCTTAAAATTCTGCAAACTCTTCACAAGGCACCAAACTTCCTTCCCCAAGTGCCTTACTCAGAAGGTCCCAAGTTCCCTCCTGACTCTCTGCTGTTCCCTTTGATAGGATTACCCCCACTCTCCCTGGATGCATTAGAAGTGAGGCTATTGTGATAATTTGGTATAAAGCTCCCCATTCAGGATACCTTCCCTGTCGCTCTCTCTATCCTCCAGGGGGCGTTTTCACACCTGCACACCACCAGCTCTCAGGACATGGCTTGTGCGGACCCAAAATGTGTGAATTTGACTTCTTATGATAAGGAATGTTCTTACCCTTGTCGCAATCCCAGAGGGGGCACTTTGAGCACCTACTGAATGCAGGACTTTACATCCAGGTATCTAGAAGTTTTGTTTCAGTCCTAAGGGTGAGGAAAAGAAGGGGAGCCCTTGAAACACTGCCTGGGTTTAGTTAGCACCCTGTGTATCAGAAATGGAAGACATCAAAACAGCAAATTCAGTCTAAGTTGAGACAGGAAGCTTTGCTGAGACCAAGAAGTGATTTTGTTGACCTGCTTCTACCTGACTGCTATATTTTTTGACAGCCTCATAATCTGAAAACTTAACTAACATTTTCAAACATCTCCCCGTGAACCCCAAATTCCTCCCATCAGCAATTGGTATGAACTATCTCCTAGATATATTTGAAATCATCTGCGATAGTCTGTCTTCCTTACGGTGGCTGCCTCTCTTACTAGGGATGAGAGCTGGGATAGCCCCCGACCTGGTCTGTCTGCTTGGGTCCGTGCTTCCCTCCAGTTACTCCATATATAGCAATTGGAATGATTCAATTGAATGCAAATATTATATCAATGTCTTACTCAAAACTCTCCAATGAATTCCCATCATACATGGAACAAAATCCAAACTCCCTCCCCTGGCTCACCACCCTCTGGTCCCTATTCAGCCCCGAAGTACCAACTCTCCTCTGCCCTCTCTGCTCTGTGCACTCTGAGCCTTTTATATTCTGTGACTATTGCCAGCTAATTCTTTCTATTGGGGTTTGGAGTCCCAGTTTGCTTAACCTGGAAAGTTCTTCGACCAATCTATGCCTAGCTGCCACATTTCATCATGTAGATGTAGCTTAATTGTCACCTCTTCAGAGAGATCTTACCAGAACTGGTAACCTAAAGCCCCTACTTAGTTACTCCCTGGCACATCCCCCATTATAATGGTTTGCCTAAAGATTTTCACAAGTTTGTTTCATTTAGGGTATTGTCTTTTTCTCTCACTAACTTTTGGCTTGGTGAGAGCAGAGACATTGTCTGCTCTGCTCCCCATTTCATCTTTTTCTTTTTATCTAGAAGAATGGCCACAGAGCACAGAGTCCAGTCAATAAATATTTGTCGAAATAAGGGATGCATTATTTTTGAATAGGTAATAAAATTATAAATATATTGCCATTTTTATCTTAACATTTCTTATTTGGGAACTACAAATTAAATTGCTATAAATTAGGGAACCAAGATTCCTTAGATATTGATTGTGTTAAATCACTAAAAGTTATTTTTAATATAAATGAGAAAGGTCACCACAAAAGGGTGATGGGAGGAAAGCCTAGAAATCAGGAAGGCCCAAAAGAACTTTCACCTCTCAGCATTTATTGCCAAAAAAAGGGAAAGGAATGTGGGTATGAGGTAATCTAGGTAACCAGCGGCAAATAGAAAAGGACACTTATCAATGACCAATGGAAAAGAGCAATAATCCCTAGAGGCCCGGAGAGGCCAATGGAAGAGTTGGAACTAATTTCCCATGGCGAGAAAGAGGGCAGTTATACCTCTGCACTGCCTGGTGTCTCCTCTCCCTCACTTCTTCTCATTCATGAGAGGGACCCACTTCCAACCCTCTTTGAAAGTGCTCTAAGCTTCCCCTTTGTTTTTAAATGAAATTTCTCTTTGTTACATGGAAACTTGTACAGTTACTTTTGCTCTTTATTCACACTGCCTGTGCTGCTCCAGTTTTATTTTTGATTTCCATTCACTTTGGTTTTCAATTACCACCCAGGCCTTGATTGCACTTTCTAATGTAGTCAAGTAATCAAACCAGGTCAACTGGGTTTGGGAACTTGGACCCCCAACTCCCACTGCCCAACAATAAGTTTGAGGAGTCAATTAATTCTGACAAACTCTGTTTCCCTATCAATAAAAACAAAACTAAAAAAAGGTGGGGGACAGTGCCTGTGGCTCAGTGAGTAGGGAGCTGGCCCCATATACCAAAGGTGGTAGGTTCAAACCCGGCCCCAGTGAACTATAACAAAAAAACAAAATAGCTGGGCATTGTGGTGGGCGCCTGTAGACCCAGCTACTTGGGAGGCTGAGGCAAGAGAGTCTTCTAAGCCCTGGAGTTGGAGATTGCTGTGAGCTGTGTGATGCCATGGCACTCTACTGAGGGTAATAAAGTGAGACTCTGTCTCCTAAAAAAAAAAAAAAAGTAGTGCAGATTCCCTTTGCATTGCTTTCCAGAAACTATGTATAATTTTCTTTTTAAGGAGCTAATTGCACGGCAGAAGCTTGCATAGCCTGCACAAGCTATAAGACATGGTTTCGTTGAAGGATTTGGCAACTCCTCTTTCTAGCTGTGAATGGGATGTTTTATACTATGAACTAAGAAATATCACATAATCCATAGATTAGTTTTTGTGTAGTGAAAATCTTACTTTCAGGTCAAACTCAATGTGGACACTACCTCCATATGAAATGTTTTCCACAACTGCATTTCAACTGAGGTTAGAGCAGGGATTGCAGATAACAGAGAAGCCACCGTGATGATTATAAGGAGCACTTGACAGAAAGCTCTGAAAGCTCTGAAATGTAAGCAAGCTTGACCTTTTGCACTATGTGGGCTGGTTTATGTTGTTATGTTATGTTAAAGTTTTCATTGGGGTTATAGACATACGATAACAATTTCCCTGCAACACATCCAGAAAGATACAAGTTATAAAAGCAGTTCTGCAATGACTGAATGGAAAAATAAATGGGGTCTGAATTTATCCAAAATATAGCGACTACTTTCAGCGACATTTTGCTAAGGGGTCAAGGACTTACTGCACATACCTCAGTTTGAGGTTATTTATACTGCATTTAAATTAAGTACATTACAACAACGATATTGTTTTCATGGCAGAGAATGTGTCCTGCCATTTTGAAAAGATGTTTGTGAAGAAGCTATTTTGGTATTGTATAAATACCCTATGAGAAAAAGGTGGACAGAACTGACCACTATGTCGGTGTCAGGGTTCTGGAGACCTGTGGTAAGGGGTGGGAGGGGTAAGTGGTGCTGGCTCCAAGCTAAGCGAAAACAAACAAAGATTTGTGCCTTAGCAAGACTTACTTCTCTTTGAATTTTCTATAGGAATGCTACTCTTCATTTGGGGTTCCAAAATGAATTTAAACAGATTAACATTTAACTCAGGATTTGAAAGGATCTGGATCTTTAGTGGTCCTATTAGCTCTGAGCATTCCGCGGGTCCCAGCCAGAAGTCTGCATTCATTGAAGGGAATGAAAATGTATTAGACTGAGTTGGGATATCTGAGCTCTTGTCCCAGGACTTGCATAAGTCCCTTAACCCACCTGGGCTTCCAGTTCTTGTGGACAATGAAGGGGCAACACCAGACTACACGAACACTAAGGAGACTTCCATTTGGAAACACTCCAGGCTTTTCCACGTCTCCCTTCTGTCATTTGGCTACAAAATAATCAGACAAATGATAACTTATTCTAGGGATGCTCTCAGGCACCCCAACATGTGGCCTCCCAGGTGGCCATGGCCTGACCTGGAGGCTACAGGCCGTCCCCAGCAGATGGAGGGACGAGCTGAATGCCTGGGTATCTTCGGTGTCCTGC
This sequence comes from Perodicticus potto, assembly GCA_963574655.1. Taxonomy (NCBI): domain Eukaryota; kingdom Metazoa; phylum Chordata; class Mammalia; order Primates; family Lorisidae; genus Perodicticus; species Perodicticus potto. The sequence continues at coordinate 45,849 of CAUYRH010031809.1, forward strand.
CAGAGTCTGTGCCTGGAGCAGGGAGATCACAGATGTCCCTCCCAGGGAACAAATCACAGCACATGCCTCTCCTCCTGGGCGGAGGTTGACGGGCTGGAGTTGGGAACAGGCTGGGCAGCGGGCCGACCTGGCCGAACACTGTGTGCTCCACACACCAGGGTGTAATTACAGTTTTGCTCTGGGTGGAGGATCGTTCTGAGTGCAGTTCCACCCTCTGCCGTCTCCATCATCCCAGGCCTGCTTGTCTGTTCTTGCTCTCTGGCCTCACTGGATTCCACTGGGAAGATCAGCAGGGACCTCTACCTGTTGTCCCTTTTGCATTCCTTCATGGGGCGAGTCCATAGCGTGGGACCAAATCCAAGTGTCTCCCTCCATATGGCTACGCAAGTGGCCTTGGGCACTGGATGCAATTCTATTTATGGAACCTGTGAAGAGTGTTGATAGAGCACGCTTGCCTTTTGTTTTATAAAATGGCCAATTAGCTGATCAAAGATAGAACTCCTTCAGATTGGTTAGGGTCCTCCATAGGCCTCCAAAGTCTTGACACAAAGCTGGTTTCATGTGGAAGAAATTCAAGGCCCAAATGAGACCAATTTCTTAATGCTAGGCCTGGTTTCTACCTCTCTGCACCTGTTCCCCACAACCAGACAGGCCAGGCATCCAGGGTGCAATATTTAAGGAAGCTTGGCTCGGCGCCTGTGGCTCAATGGGCTAAGGCACCAGCCACGTACACCTGAGCTGGCGGGTTCGAATCCAGCCCGGGCCCACCAAATAACAATGACGGCTGCAACCAAAAAATGGCAGGGCGTTGTGGCGGGCGCCTGTAGTCCCAGCTACTTGGGAGGCAGAGGCAAGAGACTCCCTTGAGCCCAGGAATTAGAGGTTGCTGAGCTGTGATGCCACTGCCCTCTATCCAGGGTGACAGCTTGAGGCTCTGTCTCAAAAAAAAAAAAAAGAGTTAAGGAGGCTCTTACTTGCAAGGTTATGCAGGCACAGAATTAAGTAAGGACCACCTTAAATTTTGCATCCTATGCATTTCTCTTGCCTCACTTTAGTCTCTACCCTGCTGTTTCCATAAAATGGGCCGAATAACATTTCAGGATTATTGTGAAAATGTAAAGGGATCACGTACATAAAATAGTGAGGACTCTTCCAGACACCTCTTTTCTTCTCATTAATGAAAATTATCAGGAACCCTAAAGGTAGAATTTGTAACAGCAAGAGGAAGGCTTGACTGAAAAAGCCTAAGTCTATATAGTAGAACACACTAGGCTTAGTTTACAAAGCAATTAATTCAAGCAGTCTAGGGAAGCAAATCACCGGCAATAAGGGTCTGATGTTAATGCAAATGTCTTCTCACTGTGGACTGAAGAAAAGTCCTCCACCGCACCCTGGGCTCTTTGATCCAAACCTATGTTACTCACCTAGTTTGTTCCACATTCTACCTTGGCCCACATCCTGTGCCCTTCTCTACTTTCTCGTGCCACGAGTCAGCTCCCTAGAGTAACCACAGTCCTTCTGCACTGTTGCTGGCTGCGTTTTACAGTTAAAGCTTTAAATATAAAATGCAATGCCACCATCTGAATTCTTGCCTTCAATCCTTTCGAACCAAGAGTCTTTATATGATGCTGAAACTCAGTTAAGTTCCCTTTTCCATGAACGTTCTGCCAAGTGTCTGCCTCTCCCCCATTTCACGGTGTATCATGGAAGCGAGTTACGTCATCTAATCTGTTTTACAAGAAAGTGAAATAAAAGTTGCAGGTTAAGTGTCACAGGAAATTCCCTCTCAAGCAGAGGCTGCACGTATTCCTGCATTGTCTTGGCTGCCAAATCCTGGAGTTTTTCTGTTGAACCGTTTCATGTTCATCATGTATAAGTTATAGATACGCAGGATTCATACCCTGAATTCTAGATAATTGTCAGTTACTGAGAAATCTTTGTCTTTTGTGTGTCTATCTCTACATGTTTTCAGAATCTCTCAGTCTTATCTCTTTCTGTGCATTCCATCAATTTTCCTCTGGAGTAAAACTTCAACAAGAGCGTTTCTAAGTGGCCACTGTGTTCCTTCAGAAACAGTGCTGGGCTGGGTCCGTGGTAGGCAATGAAATATGTCTCTGAAGTTTTAAAATGTGTTGGTTATTTAGTTTTGCATTCAAGTAATTGCTTTGCTGCCTATAGCTTCCAACATATTGCATTCAAATTGGTATCCACATTGAAAATTCAAAATCCACCAGGCTCTTGTAAATGCTAACACTGGAAATTTAATTGATGTCTTTAAAATTAAAATAAACCTGAAAACAAGCTTATTTTTGCAGAATAATCTAATTGCATTTGATTCAGCACATAAAGTTGACCTACGATATACGTTCCGATCCCATGGCCCCAAGGAAGCCAGAAGATTAAGATTTATAGGCCCAGAACCAAGGAATGTGGGATGTAGAAACATAGGAAGAAAGGTGCTCACTAGAGCAAGCAAAGGCAGAAAACCTGGCAGGAAAACGAGTATGAGGTCTGTAGAATGAGGAGAGGCCATGTGTGAGGAGATGGGAACAAAGAATGGAGTGGAGATCTGTGAGCGGGTCAGGGTGTTATTGTTGGGTTAGAGAAGACCGTGAGTTCTAGGATGAAGCCTATGGAACCTTCCACAGAATAGTAAGTGGAAGCCAACACTAAGAATGCAGAGATGGCTGTGAATAAGTTAAAGGCATGTCACAAGGCATATTGTGTCCCCTCCAATTCATATACTGAGGACCTAACCCTCAGTACCTCAGGTTATGACTGTGTTTGGAGATAGGAACTTTAAAGAAGTAATATGTTAAAAAAGGGTCACTAGGGTGGGGCCTAATCCAACACCACTGGTGTCCTTATATAGAGAGGAGGTTAAGATACAAAGAATGGCTGGAGACACACGTTTGTCTGCAGAGAGCTGGCCATGACCACCTGAGGAGGCCAATGACTAACCCTGTTAGACCTCAATCTCGGACTTCTAGCCTCCAAAATGGTGTGGAAACAAATCTCTGTTGCTTAAGCCACCCAATCTGTGGAATTTTCTCACTGCAGCCCTAGCAAATGAATACAGGGGCCGTGTGGGAAAACACGCCTGTGATACATCTTCTTAAACTTCCACCTCTGACGAGTTCATGCACTGAATTTTCATAGAGAAGTGTTCATTTGAAATAACGACTTACTTCCTGCCTTTTTTAAAAATTCTGAATGTTAAGTTTCCTTGACTATTACAAACGATGAGTTTGTTGTTGGATTATAGTTTATGTCATTCTTAGACATTTGCTAATTTTTTAAATAAATAAATTCACACATGAAAAACAAAAACTCTCTTCCTGGATCAGGGATCCCCTTTGTGGCTTTGGAAAAGGATACCTTTATATCCACAATTAATTTCATAATTTATGATGTTCGCAACATGGCAACAGCTGAATTCAAGCAAGACCAGGGTGAGCAAAAATCTTTTTTAATTAATAGAACTAACGAGATCATCCCACATGAACAGCCCAGGGAGCTGCTATGTTTTGTTAGCAGGGGAATATGTATATTGGCAGTGAGTTTTGGAGGAAAAGTGTTATTTCTAAAGTGGCCAGAAACGCATGATTGAGTGGACTTACTCCAGAACATTTTTTATCTGAGAAGATATTCTTCTCTCTCCAATGTGCAGGGGTCCCAGATCTCTGGCCCCCAGGAAACTTAGAGACACACATTCGATGAGCTCTTTGGGGTTGTCCCCTTCCCCTTCTTTTAAACTGAAAGCAGTTTCTTTTCTACAACTGCCACCAAAGTCAAACAATTGGAAGGGAACAATAGAGCGACAGATTGCTTGTTCCAAATAATTGGATCAACAGTGCAGCAAGCAGTGGGTTATGACAAAAATATTCCTCAAAGGGTGTCAAACTTCAGTAACTCGCTGGACAAAGAGAAATTGTGCTGTGTCTTCCAGGGATGGGAAGTTTTTTCAAAATCAGGATGAAATTCCCCATACTTCTTGAAATAAACAACTGAACACAGGCAAAGAATGAAAACTGGTCCATGTGTAGGCATGAGGTGGAGCGCAGAGGTTTGTTTCCCACTGGATGAAGAAGTGGCTGGAGGCAAGGCAGAGCAGGAGCCGGGAGAAAAGCCTACGTGCCTGTGTCTCCATCATGCGGGTAAACATGATTAACAGCAGAGAGGAGGCAGGGCTGCCTGGTCCACGGCTATGTGGGGGACCAGGCTTGGGAGCTCGTGGAGTTATCCCATGGCACCGCCTTCAGACTCAAAGCCTGTGCCCAGGGTTCTGGCTGGAGTCCAGAGTCAGGTAGTGACGGGGGTGATGCTGTCATTTCCTTTTGATCAGAGATGGCTGAGAATTGCGGCTGTGCTGGAGAGGGTGGCTGCAAACCCCAGCAATGGCTGTGTCTCACCCCACAGGGCGTGACTAATGGGAGGCAGAACACAGCCCAACCCTCCCTTGATTTAGATGGGAGGGAATTTGAGATGATCATACACCCCCAAACCGCTTTTCTGATATTGGCAGGGGGTCAGCTTTGTGACCCACGAGGTCCTTTTCATGTCCAATGTCTGTGTTAAAAGGCATAGCTTTCAGATCGGTTTAAGATGACAGCCAGCCTGTGGGGCTCTTGCACACAAAGCCTAGTTTGGTTTATTTTTTAAGAGTACATTGATTTCACTAAATTAAAACCAAAGCAATATAGCAACAAGAAAAAGTGTGTGTGTGTGTGTGAATTAATTGTCTCCATCATTACTTGGCTGCTAAATTTCTGAAGCATGTGGAAAACTCCAGAACCCACCTACAGCTCCACCAGGCCCATGTTGATTTGGCAACATGGTGGTCACACATGGACAACAAACTGTTTAGACAACCGAGTGGTAGCTGATAGGCTTGGGGATTCTAATAATTCTCAGAACAGAAGACAGAAGGTCTGGTAAACATACCTGTATGCTACCAGAAGACCAGCATAAAAATTCAATGGTGAGAGGTTGTTTTTAGTTATGGTCACCATCTGGAAGCCACGGACCTGTGAGCTATTGTCAATGGCCATGCTCACAGGACTGACATACAGGAGCCCTGCTGCTCCAGTGTGGCCCAGTGAGGGAGCAGCTTGAGAAGTAACTCTGGGTAGAGTATCAGGAAATACATGTTTGGTCCCAGAGGCATCTGTCCTCAGCCTTGTTAGCAACAGCTAGTTTTGCACTGGAAGATAACGACTCACTTATTTCTCCCATCAGTACAAAACCGCTGACATCAGATCCCACGCCACTTTCCACTGTGCAGTGTCACCTTCACATCCCACTAGAAAGATGAGGAGGCTCAGCCAGTAATAAGGCCGGTGTGGCCCCCAGTTTTGAAAGGAAGTAGCCAAAGGGTGATCTTGGGCAAGCCCACACCACTATGGTCAGTCTCAGAGCCATCCACCCAGGTCAGGCTGGCATTGAACCTGGGCACTGTGGCCACCACTGAAACCATCTGTGCTGTCTGCAGTCAAAGACAAGGTGAGGTAGGACGAGAACAGCAAGCCACTGGACCTGAGCACCACAAGGAGGAGGGTGGGACTTGACCCAGAGCTCCCAGGATGCCAAACGAATGTTATGTCTTGAAGAAATATCTCTGCTAAGCCAACTGAATCAGCTCACAAATGAATTAATAAATGAGTGGAATTGAATCCCCATTATGTGTGGATTCTGCATTCGTAAGATGAATAGGGCACTTTTTCCTCTTCTCTCTAGGCATTTGACATTTAACCATTCAACCCTGATAAGCACATCTAACACAAAGGTAGAGGTAAGGGTGAGTTTGGGGAAGAGCCAGATACTCAAGTGCATACTGGAAGTAACCATAAGGATCTGGTATGATGGTTCATCATGAAATTGTGCGTCTGAATTTTCTTCAGTTATCAATGCAACCCACAGCCTCTGTCTCTGGCCTGTTAACCATCAAATACCGGAAAAGTATGTTTCTTTTTCTTTAAGTTTTATTTTAGTTTCAATAAATAAATAATAATTGTATATGATTATAGGAGCAGTGTGATATTTTGATATGCATATACCAATTATGCAATGTGTAATGATCAAAGCAGGGTAATTAGCTTATCTATCACCTCAAATGTTTACCAGTTCTTGGTGAGAACATTCAAAATTGTCTCATAATTATTTTGAAATGCAGAATACAATATTGTTAACTATAATCACCTCACTGTGAAATATTATGCCGGCCCTTATTCTTGCCATCTCTCTGTAATTTTGTGCCCATTAACCAATCTCTCCCCAGACCTCCACCCTTCTATTCTACTCTGTACTCCTATGAGATAAGCTTTTTAAAACTTCACAACATCATCCAGCTTTATCTGTCGCCACGAACACCAGGATTTCATCTTTTTAATGGCTGAAGAGTATTCCATCGTATATCTACACTACATTTCTATCCATTCACCTGTTGACAGACATGTAAGTTGATTCCGCATCTGTTGTGTATAGTGCTGAAATAAACATGGGCATTCAGACGTTCCTTTGACATACCAATTACATTTATTTTTTATAAATATCCAGTAGTGAGATTTATGGGTCATGTGTGAGTTCTACTTTTCATTTCTTGAGGAATCTCCATACTGTCCTCTTTAATGGCTATTGTAATTTACCTTACAACCCACAGTGTTTTACAGTTCCCATTTCTCCACATCCACAAAAGCATTTGGCTTTTTTATTTTGGGGGGGAGGGGATCATTATGGTACTAGACCATTTGAGGTGTGATAGCACTTCTACAATGATCAGTGATATTGAACCTTTTTTTCATACACCTGTTGGACATCTGTATGCAGGGAAGCAAGTTTCTAAGAAACACTATGATCTGGTTGAAAGAAGAAGCTAATGACAAGTGAATTCCACATTAGCTGCTTCTTGTTTGTGGCTACTAGATACTGTGATGTCTTTAATTCTCAGTTTTCTTGTATATCATCATAATAACACTTTTCTTTAATCTTTAAAGCTGTGGTCCCCACCCCCACTCCCTAACCCCCTGCCTATGGAAAAATATTCTTCTATGAAACCAGTACCTGGTGCCAAAAAATTGGGGACCACTGGTCTATAGGGATTTTTCAAAAATCCAATATAGGTTATAAATTAGATAGAAAAACAAAAAAGTACTAAATAGATTATTACAAAGTCTGTAATCCCGTCAAGAGAGGAGTTCTTTCCAAAATGGCAAAATTAAATTATAACCATTTAAGGTGTGTATAGAAAGAATAAGAATAAAATGCTATCAAGTTTTAAACATAATACACGTATTTGTCTTCAGATACTATGTGGTCCAACCAGGGGAGGGGACAAAGACACAGCAATGATAATTAATGTAGTAGGGAGTACCTGATTTATTGTTAAATAAGTGATCCTATTTTATCCAAATTGAAATGTGCATGATTCCTGGAAGAATATATATTTTTGATGTACATGTTTAGTTATAAGAATGCTTTTCAAGATTATAAAAATAAGTCTATTTCTCAAATAGTCTTCTTTGAAAAGAAGAACGTGGTAAGATGATGGTGCTCTCCAACAAAAAAGATGGGCTTCCTGGTTGCCTCCAGTGTGGTTAATTTCTGAAAACATCTTTGTGAAGATCCTAACCGTGCTGAATCTTTAGGCAATGGTTTGAAAGGATATAAAGTAATTATTAGTCAATCTATTCACTAATTGAAATGAGGCCTCATGTTGTATTCATTTTTGTATCTTCCCAAGTGACTAGAATAGTCCCTGATATACTGGAAGCATATGCTAAAAGCTTGTTAGCAGAAAGAAATAAGAAGATATCAGAGAGAAAATGAAATTTGGAGGGGGGGATTTTTTTTCTTTTCTTTCTGGAGATTTTTTCTTGTGTGTGTGGTTTCCAAGAACAGATTTGTTTCTGGAGTCACCCTACCCTTGGAGTGGACTTGAATTAACTTTCAGTTTGTCCTCAGATTTTATTCTATCACCCACACTCTCTTTTCAATGCAAGAATTGGTGCTCATTTATCAAAAAACCATTCCTCAAGTTATTTCAACTACCCAAAACTAGGAAAAGAACAACAAAAGGGCAAAACAATGGTAAGAACAGCCGAAATTGATGTCCAAAGCCCCTAAGGATACATCTGGCGCTCGTTCACTCCTAGAATTGAATGGTGGCTCCTTTTCTTATAGTCTATTTCCACTCACCCCACCCCAACAAAAACCAATGGAGTAACAGAGACTCCACTGAGATTGAAGACACAGAGAGACCTTAGCATACTTTTCACTGCAAGGGAAGAAGCCTGTACTTGAAGAAGCTTAAGTAATTTAAGGGATTTATTGCAAGAATGCAGAGTGGTCTCTTAGAGATTCAGGAAAAGCCCAGAAAGAAGCCTCAGAAAAGGCTGTAATTACAGCAGCTTTGGGGACGTCTATACATTTCCTATACCTTTCTCCCAAGCCTTGGGACTCTTTGTGACACACTAAAGGTTTGTTTCTTTGTTTTTATTTGCCTCTTCTTGACCAACTTCTTCTTTTTTATTTTTATCTTAAACACTTGCCCCAATCCTGAGTATATGACATTCAGCTCAGATCCCTATTTTTTTTTCTTTTTTGCAACAAACTCATGATTCCAATTCTACAACACTTGGTGAGAAATCTACTTGAGTCAGCTCCTCCTCCTGGCCAGTTCACACAGAGCAGAGATCCTTGGCAAAAGTGTATATACCTTGCAGCAAATGGAACTCAAGAACAGGCATCCTCACTGGCATGAACTTTGTCAGAACCCTGAGAGGAACCCAGGAATGTATGTGGTCAAGGGTCCTATGTCTTTGGAGCATCTTCCCTAGTGAAATATTTTATTTTATCTCCCAGCTGGGCACGGTGGCACATGCCTGTATTCCCAGTACTCTGGGAGGTCAACGCAGGCCAATTGCTTAAGCACATGAGTTTGAGAACAGCCTGAGCAAGAACGAGACTCTGTCTCTACTAAAAATGAAAAACTGAGGCAAGAGGATTTCTTGAGCCCAAGAGTTGGAGATTGATGTGAACATTGATGCCACGGCTTTCTACCAAGGGTGACAAAGTGAAGCTCTGTCTCAAAAAAGAAATATTTTATCTACCTGGGTTAAGATAGCTGTCTCCTTCCCCTGCAACTGCATCCTAGTGCTAGACTTTGTCTCAGATGTTCCTGGGGTAGTTAGGACATTTTGGCAATCCAGAGAAGAAGTTGGGTAAGGATGTATCAAGTTTGGACTCGTGACATCATAATTACTCGGATGTAGAGTTAAAAATTAATCACTCTCCTGATGCAGCAATGGTTCGGCTCTTAGAAATAAATGCTCCTGTTGTCTGCAGTACTAAATCACCCAGCGGAGCCACAGAAAAAATAAGACTGGGGTTGTGTTGGGGTATGATGAAAAATGAACACATCCTTAGTGTCCCTTCTTGGGAGCAGGTGAGTCAAGGAGGAGAAATAAGCTTTCAAATTACAGAGATAAAAGCTAATTGGTGGATATTTCTTCCACTTATTGGATGTGCAATATTGTAAGAGATAATCATTCTCACTAATGAATGGTAAAAATGGAAGTTGTATCCTGTCAGGAATGTGGTAGGTCATACAGAATATTCGAATATAAATATACAGGGCACTTCTTTTTAAATGCAATTGGTCATTAACACAAAAGCTCTTTGTAGAATCACCATAAGCAAATGCATTTATGATAGCCTGTCTGTTTAAGAAATTCGATAGTGGTTCCTATGCCTGACCCCATATTATATAATCTATGTGAGGCTACCAATAACCAGTTGTGAAATTGAAAGAACTTTCTTGCAAAGTATACATAAGAATAACTAAATAAATCACCTATGAGTTATCTTTTTGTTCTGCTGTTTCAAAAGTTTAGTTATACGTATTATACATGCAGCCAAAAATGCAGGGCCAAAGAATCTTTGAGGTATTTCAGGCACTAAAGTAGTTAGAATTATTTTGTTCTTCTGTATATTTGTCAACTTTTAAAATGTGTAATTTTTTTAAATGTGTGTTCTCGTTTGAAATACATATTTGATGTCCTATGTAACTTAATATTCTTCTTCATGAACAGAATTCCCAAACTGAGCACGCTCAGGCCTTACAAAGCCAGATCTGCCCCTAATCACTGGGAAGACTGAGGCTGGGTGGGCTGACCTGACTGCAATGGTCACTGTTGGTTTCACAATCTGTGTCACAATGGTCAGCAGAAGAGGAGCAAGGGACAAATGTTTTAGGACACCTTTTTGGCTGTGAGAACGGTCAGATTTCAGAGAACGGGAGATAAGGAACTATGTACCCCTAAACAAGAGCCTTAAAAGAGACAAGTGAATAAAGAGAACTATGAAACTCTAAGAAAATAAATCACTGAACATGTCAAAAAATGGAAAAACATAACATGCTCATGGTTGGGAAGAATCAACATTGTTAAAATGTCTATATTTCCCAGAGCAATCTAGTGATTCAATGCCATCCCTGTTAAAATACCAACATCCTATTTTCAAGACTTGGAAAGACTCTGGTGTTCTTGTTTCTCAG
>CAUYRH010031813.1:0-27016 GCA_963574655.1 Perodicticus potto
ACTCTCTAAAAAATATGTTTTGAAATTTTGAGGCTCATTGCCTATAGCTCAGCGGCTAGGGTGCCCACCACATGCACCGGGGCTGGCAGGTTTGAACCTAGCCCAGGGCCTGCCAAAAAATAGCCAGGCATTGTAGCGGGTACCTGTATCTCCCTGATTTTTTAAGGGACTTAATTCTTGGTTCTCATACCTTCTTCATTCCCTTAGTGATCTCAACTACTCTCCAAGTTTTAAATACCCAAACATGTCCAAAAAAAGTCAGACTGATGGGCAAGGTGTCTCAGACCTATAGTCCTCGTACTCTGGGAGACCAAGGCAGGAGGATAACTTGAGTTCACAAGTTCCAGACCAGCCTGAGCAAGAGCGAGACTCATCTCTACTAGAAAAACTAGGCCAAACACAGTGGTTCACAACTATAATCCTAGCACTCTGGGAGGCCAAAGTGGGTGGATTGCTTGAGCTCAGAAGTTCAAGATCAGCCTGAGCAAGAGTGAGACCATGTCTCTACTAAAAATAGAAATAAAAAAAATAATAATAAACTAGCCAGACTTGGTGGTACATACCTATAGTCCTAGCTACTCAGGAGACTGAGGCAAAAGGATTGCTTAAGCCCAAGAGTTTGAGGTTGCTGTGAGCTAGACCCCATGGCACTCTATCAAGGGCAATAGAGTGAGACTCTGAGAAAAAAAAGGGAGAGAGAGAGAGAAAGAGAAAGAGGGAGGGAGGGAAGGGAAAAGATAAAAACTTGCTGGGCATTATGGTAGGTACCTGCAGTCCTAGCTACTCAGGAGGATGAGGATCACTTAAGCCCAAGGGTTTGTGGTTGATGTGAGATAGGCTGAGCTAGGCTCTCTAACCAGGGCAACAGAATGAGACTTAGTCTCAAAAAAAGAAAAAAAAAATCAGACTGATTATATACATAAAACTGTTAGCCAATACCTTCTCTTATAGGTCTAAAAGACAGCTCACACTCAATATATTGAAAACTGAGTTTCTTATCTCTTTATAGTTCCCTAAAGATCTGTTTAATCTTTAGTTTATCCCATGGCACCTTGTAATCATAACCCACATCTTTTTTTCTCTTTAACATAACATTTAACACAGAAGTAACACTGGACCAGTACTGGGCCCAAGTTTGAAGGAGGTCTGGCAGCTTTTACATTCCCAGAATTCCTGAACATCTCTATGAGAAGCTGGCTAATTTCTGATCTGCCTACATGGAGAAAACACGTGGAGAGACCTTATGGAGACAGAGAGGCACTCCAAACTAATGAAAGAAAACAGATGAGAGCTAGCGTCAAAGTCCTTGGGCACTAGATAAATGTGTGGAGAAGCCTTCTTAGACGTCACAGCATCTAAAACACGAATGGAACCATCCCGACTGTCCAAATCTAACTCACAGAATCATGAAAATGAGATTAAAATAGTGATGGAGTTAAGCTACTAAACTTCAGGGTAATATGTTATACTGCAATTCATAGCTAAAACACCGGCTTTCCTTGCTCCCATTCAGTTTTTTTCTTTTCCTTCAGCACTTTTATGACATGCACTTATTTTCTATCTTCTCCTACAAAAATATAAAATTCATGAGGGCAAACTTTTTTTTCTGTTTTTTTCATGAATATTCCCAAATACTTACTAGGTACTGAAGGAAGGAAGATTTAAATAATAAATGGCCTCTTTTGAGAGGTACCTACTTCTACAACTGCAGTAGTTACTTATCTAACTATACTTCTATAACTCATAGCAACTTTTTTCTTTTTTTTTTCTTGAGACAGAGTTTCACTATATCACCCTTGATAGAGTGCCGTGGCATCACAGCTCACAGAAACCTCAAACACTTGGGTGTAAGTGATTTTCTTGCCTCCACCTCCCAAGTAGCTGGGACTACAGAAGCCCACAACACCCCACTGTCTTTTTTTTTCTTTTTGTTGTTATTGCAGTTGTCATCATTGTTTAGCAGGTCCGGCAGGGTTTGAACCCGCCAGCCCCAGTGTATGTGGCTGGAGCCCTAACAACAGATGCCGAGCCTCATAGCAATTTTTAAAACTCCAGCTATTCCAGTTACTTGTTAATACTTCTACTTCTCATAAGAGAATATGAGTTAGTTATCCTTCACAACAAATACTGAAGTCAATGAAAATTTTCAACGATTTGTAAAGGATATTGACTTTTGGATTATCTTTCAATTAAAAGCTTCATTTAAAAAACAAAAATCATCTCCCAATTGCAATTAATTACATGATATTTAAAACAATATATTTACTTATTAATACAAAGAAATACATGCTCTTGCTTTATATAAACATAAATGGATTTAAATTCCAGAATCAGTATTTTAACTATCATAAGTAGGTTACATTTTACATGGAAACTTACCAGGGAGTGATATATTCCCATTTTCACTGCCAGTTTCCTTGAATGACTGGCTACGCCGCTCATTTTGGGGTTCCAAAATATCTCTGTACTTGGAGACCATAAGAACGGAGATAAAGTATACAACTGCCAAGGCTAAGAATTGAGCTTGCTTGCTATCCTCCTGGGAAAAAATAAAAGTAATTAATCATCATTCAATAATATTATATTATTTTCTTTTATATCACAATATTTAAGTATAAAAAATATGCACAAATCTTTCAATATACACATAAAAATGTATTATTATTTACATAAATTAATAAACTTATTAATAAAGTCACTTGAGCAAAAATTAAGCAAAGACTCTTGGAAAAATTACTTTTATATGTGAGGTTTAATGCTTAAAAAACAAAGAAAGAAATAATCTAGCTCATTTTTTAAAAGTAATAGAATATAAAGAGACATGTCTTAGTATATGTTATAAAAGTAATCACATAAATAGTAATTATAACTATATGAGAACTATTATTACTTCTAGTCATAAAATTAAAATATGAAAGTATCACATTTATATTTACATATAAAATTAAAATATGTTAACTCCACTAGCACAATGACAATTATGCTAAAAGACAAGCAGGAGAAAAAAACTGCATCGATCAGATACAGAACTGGATTTCCAAAGGAATTATTTAAAGTATTTTTAATAATGTCCATGACTGAAAATACAGTGCTTTCCAGAAAGAAAAAGACAGACCAGACTGACCTCTTGAAGGTGCTCAGATTCTATAATAGCTCTACAGGTCACCTACATATCTCTATGTCAATAATCCCTTAATCTAGTCAAATTCTCCATCTTCAAAGGGATCCTACACATATTACCATTCTGATAACTTTTCAAAATAGGTTTAAACTTATTTAAAGAAAATACTCAAATTTGTAAATCAAATCCTGAAAACTAACAACACCTCAACTAGAAAATAAAGTTTAAAATAAGAAAACAAAGAACTTGGTTGTCTAGCAAGTAATATATGCATACTTCAGAGATACTGGGGATTCAGTGCCAGATCGCTGCAAGACAGCAACTCATGTAGGTTTGGGGTTTCCCAATGCAAACAAAAGTTATATTTAACCTACATTGTAGTCTATTAATTGTGCAATGCCATTATGTATTTAAAAAATTAACATACTTTAGCTTTAAGGAGACTTTATTGCTAAAAATGCTAACAATTATCTGAGCCTTTGGCGAATCATAATATTTTTCCTGGTAGAAGGTCTTGCCTTCATATTGTTGGCTGAAACAACCTAGCTACTTTTTCACACTTTTCTTCTGCAGCTTCCTAACCTTCATAGAATTGAAAAGAATTAGGCTCTTGCTCTGGATTAGGTTCTGGTTTAAGTGAACATTATGGCTGACTGGATCTTCTTCAGACTGCTAAAACTTTCTACATTATCAGCATTAAAACTATTTCAGTTTCTTGTCATTCACGTGTCAACTGGAGTAGCACTTTTAACTTCCTATAAGAACTTTTCCATGCATCCACAACTCAGCTAAGTGTTTGGCAGAACAGGCCTAGCTTTTGACCTATCTAGGCTTTCAACAGGTCTTCATCACTAACCTTAATCATTTCTAGCTTTTGATTTAAAGTGAGAGATGTGGGACTCTTCCTTTCGCTTGAATATTCTAGGCCACTGAAGGACTGTTAGTTGGCCTAATTTCAATACTACTGTAATTAAAGCCCAAGGAGAGGATGAGAGATGGGTAAACTGCCAGGTGGTACAGCAGTACAACGCATACAAGTTTGCTGTCTTTATATGGGTGTGGTTCATGGGGTCCCCAACAATTATAATAGTAACATCAAAATTACCAACTACAAATCATCATAACAGATATAGTAACAATGGAAAAGTTTGAAATATTGCAAGAATTACTAAAATGCAACATAGAGACATGAAGTGAGCATATACTTGGATAAATGGCTCTGATAGACTTGCTTGATGCAGAGTTGCCATAAACTATCAATTTGTGAAAAACGCAGTATCTATGATGAGCAACAATAAAATGAGCCATGCCAGTACATGAGAACTAATGAAAATGGCTCCACAGCCCAATGGTTAGAGCACTGGTCTTGCAAATGGAAATTAATGGTACAAATGAGAATAAAAGCTAGTAAGTAGTGTCAAAAGTTTTAGACACGATCAGTTTTATGAAACAGGACGATATCTGGCTTTACCTAAACTCATCCACTTAATGCAATTCTGAAACATATTTATAACCTAACAAAACCTATGGCATCTTGTAGGTTCATGTGTAACAATGTCTCAGTTTTGTTGAAAAGATAAATGTACAGTTTTTCCTTTTTATAAACCATCTCTATTCTCTAGACATACGCATCTTCTGCCACACAATTCTACCATCTATTATAACTGCTGCTAGTGATATTAATATTAAAAATGTAGCTAAATAACTATTTAGCCTTAACTTCTTCATCTTACAAATTACTTTCCCTACCTAAATCCTTATTTACCCCATTAAATATGTTTAATGTTTATTAACTACTATATGAAGTCTATACTGTAATGAATGACTTCTGACTCCAAATAAAAAATATCTCGGCCGGGCTTGGTGGTTCATGCCTGTAATCCGAGCACTCTGGGACTGAAGCAGGTGGATTGATGAGTTCAGGAGTTAAGAGACCAGCTTGAGCAAGAGTAAGACCTCATCTCTAAAAATAGCCAGGCAACCTAGTGCAGTATGTCACCACATAGCTCAGTGTGGTGGCACACCTCTGTAGTTCCCAGCTACTCCAAAGGCTAAGGCAACTGCTTGAGCCCAGAAGTTTGCAATTGCAGTAAGCTATAACATGACAGCCTCCTAGCACCAGGCAACAAAGTATGACCCTTCCCACCCCTCCAAAAAAAGTTCAAGAATCAAATTTTCTAGGTCCTGAACTCACTTCTACCACCTCCAAATAAAATCATTATATAATCTTAAGCATATTGTTTAATCAAATATTGCTGTCTTCCCATAGGATTATTGTGATAATACGTACATCTGTCTTAATACACAGTTAAGTATTCAACAAATATTAAGTAGTGCTAATACTCCAAATTGTATACATATATAAAAACCTAGTCAAGAACTCAAGAGAGGGGCCAGGCATGGTGGTTCATGCCTATAATCCCAGAACTTGGGAGACCAAGGCAGGTGGACTGCCTGAGCTCACAGGGTTGAGACCAGGCTGGAACCAGAGCAAGACCTCACTGTGGTGGGCGCCTGTAGTTCCAACTACTTGGAAGGCTGAGGCAAGAGAACCGCGTAAGCTCAGGAGTTTGAGGTTGCCGTGAGCTATAATGCCATGACAGTCTACCAAGGGTGACAAAGGGAGATTCTGTCTCAACAACAACAAAAAAAGAACTCAAGAGAAACTACTAGAGAAAGACAAAGGATAAAGAAAAATTGAGGTTATAAGGTTATTAAAAAATATATGTAATATATATTAGAACATACGATACTAAATACACACTAAGTGTTCAACAAGTACTTATTAATGATAATAGTCCGAAACCTACTAAATGAAATTACAAATGATTTTTATTTGCATCCTTATACTTTCTACATGACTTCAAAACTCTACATGAAAATCTGTCATGTTCTGCATCAAAATCAGCTAAAATGAAATTGTTTCTCATCTTTAAAAAATTAAAAAGATCACATTGAAAGCAACATTTCATTATACACCTTTTTAATCACATTATTATACCTTTGAGGAAAAATATCCAACATGCAGTAAAATAATGTGTCATTCAGAAGTTGAACATTTCATTACATCTGAGCATGGATTCTAGAGCTAAGATTGTTGGATTTGAATCCTGACTATCTTTACTAGCAACATTAGCTTGGACAAATTACTCAAGCTTTATGTGCCTCTGATTCTTCATCTATAAAATGGTTAATTATTATACAAAATAACACAGCTGAATGTACAATTAATGAGAACATAGAAAGCACAGTGCTCACTATGTAATAATACATTATTCTTCTTAATATCATTATTCTGATCTATAAGCTTCCATTATATAAGTAATCCTTTACAGTATTTGAAGATTCTAAAATCATTGTTAAAAGAACTGGTTTCTGGACCTCCCTATCACTACTGGACTCTTTTATATCACACAGAGTTTTTACTCCCAATACTTGGGACCAAGATAAAATATACATCAACGAAGAAAGTGTGTGAGAGAAATATTATAACTTACTATGTCTCTGAAAACAACAGCCCTAAGCCGATTAATATCCATGTCTTGTAGAAGCCGGTCAAGGTCTCTTACTGGAGATATACCACCAGTCACAATGTCCACTGGACTCTAGTTGAGATTAAAAAAAACATATGTATACAAGTATACACACACACACTACACAGATTTTTTTTTTTCATTAACACAGAAAAGCAAAGCTGTAACATTCCTTTTCATACTTTGTTCCTATATGTACATCTACTTTAGGCGGGGGGAGTAGGTGGAAAAGAGAGTTATGCAGAAAAAACTAACATATTTGAAGGAAAAGCTATCACAGAAATAAGAAAAGTAAACATTTGAAAAAGTAGACGAGATTAAGTATAAACAAATCTTCACTAGATATTTAAACACAAATATTTTAATGTTATGTCAACAGTCTAAAATAACTATTTTACGATTTCTGTCAGATTTATTTAACTTTATGTCAAAATGAGCAAATTAATTTAAGATATAAATTGTAAAGAGGATGCCTCTTAAAAATATTATCCTGCACACTTACCTTTGCTGCAGATTTCCCCAAGGGAATAAGGCTTTGCATTGTTTTCGATCCTTTATCTCCCCTATTTTTCAATTGTGAATGCTGTTGACACTCTAAGCAATTCCTTACTGCTACTGCACAGACTATAATTTAAGAAAAAGATTAAGAAAGAAAAGATAATTACACTTAAGATTATAGAACTGATAAAAACCATCTACACAGTATGATTTACATTCAAAACAGATTACTTTCAGCAAACTCCTAAAATGTCCATAGATTTTATCACCTAGTGTTTGTTGTCTGATACATTCCTTGTTATGGTCTGGTTAAGATCTAGGGAGGCATTGTAGCCTAGTGGTCTGTACTTCAGAGCAGTGATTCTCAACCTTCCTAATGCCACAGCCCTTTAATACAGTTCCTATGGGTCGTGACCCACAGTTTGAGAATAGCTACTTTAGAGTCTGATTAAAAGGAATTACCATATTTTGCCATTAGAATAGATGTTCTACTTTTTGATGTTATATTTTCACAGGTGCTTTTTTTTTTTTGGACTCACTTTGTTGCACTCGGTAGAGTGCTGTTGCATCATAGCTCACAGCAACCTCAAACTCTTGGGCTTAAGCCATTCTCTTGCCTCAGCCTTCCAAGGTGCTGGGACTACAAGCATATGCCACAATGCCCAGTTATTTTTAGACACAAGGTCTCATTCTGGCTAAGCCTTGTCTTGAAACTATGCGCTCAGGCAATCCACCTGGCTCAGCTTCCCAAGTGCTAGGATTACAAGAGTGAGATACGCACCCCAGGTGCTTCATTTTTCATATGGTCATGGTTTCTAACAGTTTGCTTCCATTTCTAGGGTTGCCGTCTCACCATCTTCTCTTTATGTAATAAGCAAATTACTTAACAAATTCCCTATATGTAATTTAGAAATACATAAACGGAACCTTGTTTAAAGAAAAAAAAATTTTTGCTTCCCTAAAGAAGTCTAGCTAACGTTAACATGAAAAAAAAAATTTCGTGTATTTTTATAGGAGATTCTGTTCTTCCAGGAAAAGAACAGAGATTTAATGATTTTTATTAATTGCTTTAGCAAATTACCAAAGCTTATGTAAATAAAGACAGTACTTGAATGATGCTAACTTAGAATTGTATTATTCAAATGTGTAAGAGGAGTAACATCAACATCACCTGGGCATTGGCAGACAAATTCAGGCCTCATCCCAGACCTATATGATCTAATCTGCATTTAACAAGATCCTCAAGTGATTGAGAAGTACTTAAATTTCAGAAGTATTACCTTAGAGTAAAAAGAGATTGAGAAGCAGGGGGATAGCATGATCAGAATCACCTTTTCCAAAATATGTCGTAGGCCGGGCATGGTGGCTCCTGCCTATAATGCTAGCACTTGGGAGGCCAAGGTGGGTGGACTGCTTAAACTCACAGGTTCAAGACTGGACTGAGCCAGAGCAAGACCCCATCTCTAAAAAATAGCTGGGCATTGTGGCAGGCGCCTGCAGTCCCAACTACTTGGGAGGCTGAGGCAAGAGCATCACTTGAACCCAAGAGTTTGACGTTGCTGTGAGCTAAGATGCCACAGCACTCTACCAAGGGTGACCAAGTGAGAATCTATCCTCCCCCGCCAAAAGAAAACCAAAACGAAACAAAATATGTTCTTGCGGAACACAACTGTAATACAGACTCTACCTAACAAATGCAAACACTGTAACCTAATTGTTTGTACCTTCACATTCATATGAAATTTTTTAAAAGAGTAAGAAACAGAACAATAAAGCCAGTAAAAAAAGTCCTTCTGGCTCAGCGCCTGTGGCTCAATGAACGGGCTAAAGCGCCAGCCACGTACACCTGAGCTGGCGGGTTCGAATCCAGCCTGGGCCCACCAAACAACAATGACGGCTGCAACCAAAAAATGGCCAGGCGTTGTGGCGGGTGCCTGTAGTCCCAGCTACTTGGGAGGCAGAAGCAGGAGACTCGCTTGAGCCCAGAAATTGGAGGTTGCTGTGAGCTGTGATGCCACAGCACTCTATCCAAGGTGACAGCTTGAGGCTCTGTCTCAAAAAAATAAATAAAGTCCTTCTCTCCCATCCAACTTGGCTACTACTATGCATAATACATTTAAAAGTAACCATATGACAAATCAGCTAGCACCTATTTTCTTGCCAAGAGAAGAAAGGTAATTTTCAATTTAATCTCTGAATTACTGAAAACTTTAAAGTAAATTTCTAACTATTGGGTTTTAATAGCTCACCCAGTCTGAGACACTGCCGCAAAATTCCTCCAGATGACATATTTTTTTCAGCTTCAATTTCAGTAAAGCCAAGAGAACTTGCAAATATAAGCACATCCACAAGGCTAATTAGCCTTTGCAAAAATGTCACAGAGGCTTCAATTGAAAGGCCTTGAGTAGGTTCAATATTCTCCAGCTCATGCTGTAAGAAATAAAGTTTGACACTTCTATTTATATTCTGAGAAAAATTAAATTCTACCAGATATTCCCCAAATTTCTCAATTTTCTAACAAGTCCAGCTTTCAGAAATCTAGTACAACAGAGTAATTTCCTTATTTTATCAAAAAAAAAAAAAATTCAATGGTAACATACAGGTGAAACACTATCTACCATATTCTTTATTAACTGACTCATCCCTAAGCAATCAACATTTTTTTCAAGTCCTTTCACTCCTGGAACAGAGTTTAAGGTCCTTTCAAGTAATTGTAAAAGATCCTGTTGATTTTGATTTACAGCACCTATGATGCATAGTAACCATCACATTCACATTTTAGTCAAAAGGATGTACAACTCTCAGGTTTTCACACCAATTTTATATAGTAATTAAGTCCTTACTGTAGCCGATGTAGCAGCTGAAAGCAATGGCAGTATACCCCCACAAGCCATGACCATATTGTCCATCACTTGAGAGATGAGATGAATTGTGTTGTGTACAAAGATGACATTATCACTGCTATTCACGAAGTCCATAACTGTCTTTGTTGAATGGCTGTCCAAAGATAAATGATGTTTACTGATAAAGCTAAAGAAAGGAAATCACAGTTTTCCTACTTGAGAGGTGGGAGGATAAGAATGTGTTTTTGGTTCATCTTGAAAACTGAAGAAAGATAATGATGCAGGAGGCATATTAGGTGTGTACACTTCCTAAGAAGAAATAGACCATTCCATTCCTCCTTCAGTGCTGAAACACAAATGCTGTGTATTTTACAATTGATATAAAAAGTTAAAGAAAATTATCCTTTACTGAGAACAGAAGTCATAAGGCAAAAAACTAGGAGGTAAATGATGGTAAATATACCATTGAAAATAAATTTTCTACTAACATTTTCTTACATGTCCCATAAAATGCTTCTAAGCAGAGTAAGAGTCATATACAAATAAAAATAAATGAATTAGGCACTTTTAAATTTATAAATTACACAATGAAGGACAATCTGACATATATAGATTTTTAATGGTAAAAATATAGCAGAGACAGAACAATGTTATACTTATCCCAATTACTTTTTAGCATACCTAATAATAAACCCACATGGCAGATCTACTTTCTGGTGAATTCCATGGTATAAAATAGTCTACAAGAAATCTTTAGCAAATTTATCACAAGTCAAATCTCTGAGTTATAAAATTTTGTAATCTAGACAGCAATTCTAGCTAATACAGTAAAACTATACCTTAGAATAATCTATATTCTACTTTTTAACCAAATGTCTGAAATTACAAAGTATTTAGATAAACTTCTTTGAATACAAAAACTAGGTTTATTATCTTCTATAATAAACATATGGACAAACCTTCTCCACATCTGTATATCTGTTTCTATTGAAAATAATAAATCAGTGAGCAAACGCTGATGCATTTGAGACCACTTGAACTCAGGAATACGAAACACGGCAGATCTGGAATCCCTCCGTTGTCCATTAACCGCATCAGATGCTATTTCTTGCCCTGGCTGCTCCTGTTGCCTTGACATCTAATACCAAAAATTTAAAATGTAATAAAATAAGTATAACTTCAAAAGAAGGCATTAGAAAAGTCAATAATTTAGTAGCTTTTATGCAATTCATCTAACAAATAATCACAATTTAAGACACTAAATAACCAAATTAGAGAGGAAAAACTACCAATAAGTATTAACAATATTTTAGCACATTTAAAGCAAAGTTACCAAAAATACTAAACTACCACAATTTAACATTAATTAGCTAATTTTGGAGTCTTAGCATAAAAGAAAGGCAGTGTTTATAATCCAGGCCTATAGGGACAGACAAAAGTGGTTTGGGCTTTCTCACCCATGGCCTTGGATATGGGATAAGATAAAGTTGTCTAGGCTTTGCTATCCATGGGAAAGTGCCATGGGTTCCTAATGAGCCTTAACCATGTGCTGCTTGGCATGTTGCTATTATTGTCCCCTGGGTATAAAGGTGTACAAGACCTTCTGTACATGTGGATTGTGGATCATAGAATGTAGAGTTTCTGTGTAACTCAGATCACTGGCCACCAGGAGCTGGATAAGGGTGGACCTGCCAGACCTGCTTACCAGACACCTCTGAGCTGAATAAAGCATGGTGCACCTGCCCTCCATGCCTGAGTTTCTCTCTCATCTGTCTGAATCAGAACACTCACATTACAAAGCCCTCACTGACTTATAAAGTACCTAGAATGAAGAACAAACAAAAACAAAGACAATGGCAGTGCCCAAAGCTCAGTGGGTAGGGCACCAACCACAAACACTGAGCCTGGCAGGTTCAAACTTGGCCGGGTCAGCTAAAGAACAATGACAACTGCACCAAAAAAAAAAACAGCCAGGCATGGTGGCAAGTGCCTATAGTCCTAGCTACTTAGGAAGCTGAGGCAAGAGAATCTCTTAAGCCCAAGAATTTGAGGTTGCTGTGAACTCTGACACCATGGCACTCTACCCAGGGCGACAGTTTGAGATTCTTGTCTCAAAAAAAATAAAAGAAAAAAGGAAAAAAAAAAAAAAAGGGAAGGAGAAGCACAGAATAAGAACTGAATAAAGTGGAAAATAACAACATGCTACCAACTTTTCTCATGATCTTATAAAGGCTCCTCTCTCTCACAGACTTCAAGGTACAATTTTAAATGACACAATTTAATAACTGAAATTATACACTGCCAAGTAGAGAGGCCTGGATTTTTTTCAAAAACAAATGTACTGTGACCAGGTTAGTCAAGTAAAAGGTAAAATGAGAGTGCTTCCAATATTTGCTTCATAAACTAAAATAACACCAATCCTAAAACCTGAAAGTGGTAACTTTTGGTAATGCTATGGCCAAAATAATTTAAAAAGCTGCCATTTAATGAACTTCCACTAACTGCTAAGCACTGTGCTAATAATCTGAAATAAAACCTTTACATTCAGAAACAATCCAAGTACCCTTCAACATATGAATGGATTAATAAACTGCAGTATGTGTATACCATGGAATACTATTCAGCCATAAAAATGATGGCAATTACGTAGCCTTTCTTACAACTAGGCTGGATTGGAGAATACTCCCTTAAGTATCACAAGAATGGAAAAACAACCATCACATGTACTCAATACCAATTTGAAACTTATAGATTAAAAGCAATGTGCTCACATGAGAGAAAAAACTCAGTTAAACCCAAGAAGTGGGGAGAGGGGTATTCACAGGTTCCTTTCCAGCCGCAACAATGTGCAGATGCATGGTACACTTCCTGTGTGAAGGACACAACTACAATCTAGACTTTACCTTACAAATGCGAACAAAGTAACATAATTGTATGTACCTTCATATTAATGGGAATTTTTTTAACAATTAAAAAAATAAAGAACAAAAAGAAATCTTTATATTCATTACATTTATTATATATTAATACTTACTAATAGGACATGAACCCTATCCAAAATAAAATAGAATGCAACTATTTGCAACTAATGCTCTATTTTAATTCAGCACAAATAACACCTCAAGAAAACAATGTATGTGTAATTACCTCAAGCACAGGCCTCTGGGGCTGAGATGCTTCCACATTTGTACTCGCCTTCAATTCCAGTTTCTCAGTATCTGTAGCAACACTGGAAACATCCAACTTAGCCATCTTTTGCTCAGAAGCAACAGAAACCTCAAAGGTATTAGTATGACAATCATTAATTAACTTAGTTTCACTAGCTAAGTTTGTTTTCTTTCTTTCCTCCAACATCTGACCAATGTCTGACTGTACAGCTGTTTGAGAAACAGTAGCTTCTGGTAAGGAACTTGAAGATACTGATGCTCTCATAGTCGGGATCTCAGAATCTTTACAATCTTGAGTTTCAGTATCAGTTTGCTTTTTAGTAACAGGTACTTCCCCTTGAAATATTAATTTTCTATCATTACCAGTTAGGTCCAGTCTTTCACTGGCTTCAGATGCAGCTGGAGACAAACTATTACCTTGGAGTTGTGTAGGCAGACTGGCTTCTTCAGCAGGACTACTTTCTACTTTCAGTTCCACATAATCATCATCTTCCTCTTCTTCCACTATACACTTCTCCAAAAATTCTGGCATCTCTAAAGCATCCTCTTCTGAAGGGGTACTTATAGAAGCAGTTACTTCACTGATGGAAACTGTACCTTTGCCAGTTGTTTTAAAAGAATTAGAAGAAATGGTCACCTCTTCTATTATGTCCGAAGATATTTGTGAATCACCAGCATTCACTGTCTCATTTGACAGTGTTTCTTCCAAAATGACTTCATGGAGTAACTCCTGACTTTCTTGCTCAGTTTTCACTTCTTCATTAGATGTAGTACAAATCTGAAGTTCAATGCTAGATGCACACTCTACTGAATTTGTGTTCTCAACACTTGAGTTTTCATCACTATTCCTGGTGAACTGAGGATAGACAGGAGAATCTATCTTCCTATCTGATTGCTGAGATCCCACTGAAACATTAACATCCCTACTAATACCAGAGATTGCTTGAAGTGGACTTGAAGAACACAGTGCTATTTCTTTGCCAGCTTTTCCCTGCTGTTCCCTAAATATACTGGCAAGATTTTCTTTGTGTATTTCAAAAGTGACCTAGAAGAAAAATGTATAACCAGTTAAAATATTCATGAGAAATAACATAGAATTAAAAAATATAAAAGCAAAATATTTTCAACAATTTTTAAATATATTGTGTATATAATACATTAGAACTTAATTTTCAGTTGGGTGCAGTGGCTCACACCTATAATCCTGGTTCTCTGGGAGGCTGAGGTGGATGGACGACCCGAGCTCAGGAGTTTGAGATCAATCTGAGCAAAAGTAAGACCCCATCTCTACTAAAAATTAAAAAAAAAAAAAAAACCAACTGGGCATGGTGGCAGGGACCTGTAGTCACAGCTAATCAGGAGACTAAGGCAAGAGAATGGCTCGATCCCAAGAGTCTGAAGTTCCTGTAAGCTACAAAACCATGGCACTCTACCCAGGGTGATAGAGTGAGACTCTCACACAAAAAAATTCAAAAACAAAACCCTCAGTTCAGCGCCTGAACTTTAGCTGCTTGTGGCTCAAGCAGCTAAAGGAGCCAGCCACATACACCTGAGCTGGCAGTTTGAATCCAGCCCGGGCCCACCAAACAACGACGACAGCTGCAAACAAACAAAAAAAAAATAGACGGGTGTTGTGGAGGATGCCTGTAGTCCCAGCTACTTGGGAGGCAGAGGCAGGAGACTCGCTTGAGCCCTGGAGTTGGAGGTTGCTGTGAGCTGTGATGCCACAGCACTCTACCCAGGGCAATAGCTTGAGGTTCTGTCTCAAAAAAAAAAAAAAAAGTCTATTTTCCTAAATCATCTTTTTTGATAAAATCATAAACTAAATATAATTAATCATAAAAATCTAAATATTCATAAAAATTATAGCACTGTTAGCGCATCAGAAAAACACAAGAAAATAATTATTTAACTTATTCTTAAACATGGATAGCCAAAGTATATACTATCCTTCTGGCCTCTATAACCTGTACCAGGAACTTAGTGTATACCCCTGGGAAGTGCTTTTTGCACTGGATAATATACTATTTAAACTGCAAGACTTGTTCTCAGATAATATTTTTTAAAAATATTAATTATGCTCACTATTACAGTAACTCTCTAAATATCTATTAAGCTATAAACTTTATCTTATTATGCCAAAGAATACAAATTATTTTAGCAATGGGAAAAAAACCACCCTCACCCAAAGGTCAAACAAATTTTACAGTTTGAACTGGTCCCAAAGGTTCTGAAAGTTTCAGTTAATCCACCCCTGCATCCATTCATCCCCCTTATATATGAGCGACTACTATATACTCAGCACTGTGAACATTCCCATATCCTACTTCACCTTTTACACATGTAAATGGAAAAAAATTGAATAGAAGAAAAATTTGAAGAGTGCTATGATTGTTAATGTCACAGGATTTATAACTTTTATCTCTTTAAAGATTATTACCTTACTGTAACATCATGTGACTTCCACTGGTGCTTCAAGGTAGCACCCTAACCCCCTCCCATAAATGAATGCCAGAAAAAGTATAACACATGCAGAAAGGACAACTATAACTATATTTCATTAATTAACTAAAATTATTTATTCCTATAATCTACATTATTATATATATAGTAAATTGAACATTTATTCAATAAATCTTTATTGAGCCCTAGCAAAAGAGAACAGTAGGAGATGACAATGAAAAAAGAAAAGCTGACTTCTTTTTTTTTTTGAGACAGAGCCTCAAGCTGTCAGCCTGGATAAAGTCCTGTGGCATCACAGCTCATAGCAACCTCCAATTCCTGGGCTCAAGCGAGTCTCCTGCCTCCACCTCCCAAGTAGCTGGGGCTACAGGCGCCCGCCACAACACCTGGCCATTTTTTGGTCGCAGCCGTCATTGTTGTTTGGCGGGCCCGGGCTGGATTCGAACCCGCCAGCTCAGGTGTACGTGGCTGGCGCCTTAGCCCCTTGAGCCACAGGCACCGAGCCAGAATTGAGAACTTCTGTTCATCAAAAGATGCCATTGAGAGAGTGTAAACACAAGACACAAACTGACAGACGGTATTTACTACAAATTAATAAGAAAACGGTAGACAATCAATTTAACACACTGCCACACTAGAAAAAAGTTTTTTTTCCTTGGGGCCATGGTGTTTTATTATGAAAATAGAATAAGAACTTCAAAAACAAAATGATCCTTTCTAATTTAATGAAAAATTTGTTATTTTTTTGCTTCCCATACACTTCACTTGGCAGTAGAATCAGTTTTCTTGCTGCACACTATGTGACTCACGACGTATTTGTTTCTAAGAATTGAGTCTTTTGTCATTCCTCAAGTAGTTCTGTTTGGAGTGGGTCTTGCGTGGTCTTGTCCTGGATGCTGACCTCTGAATCATGTTCCCCAAGTATGTGCAAAAAAGGGTGGCGCCTGTGGCTCAGTGAAGAGGGCGCCAGCCCCATATACTGAGGGTGGCGGGTTCGAACCCAGCCCCTGCCGAACTGCAACAAAAAAATAGCCAGGTGTTGTGGCGGGCACCTGTAGACCCAGGTACTCGGGAGGCTGAGGCAAGAGAATGACCTAAGCCCAAGAACTGGAGGTTGCTGTGAGCTGTGACACTATGGTACTCTACTGAGGGCGACAAAGTGAAACTCTGTTTCTAAAAAAAAAAAAAAAAAATTATGTGCAAAAATGTCACATCACCACAAAGAGTCAACAGGCAGAGTAAATATATTTTTATATATTCCAAATGGAATACTACATAGAATGGAAAAGAACCAACTATCAGGTTGGATGGAATCTCGAACCCATAATGCTGGTTGGAAGAGATCAGCTATAAAAGGCTAGTGCTGGGCGATGCCCATAGCTCGGTGGGTAGGGAGCCGGCCATATACACCAAGGCTAGGGGATTCAAACCCGGCCCTGGCCAGTTAAACAACAATGACAACTGCAACAAAAAATAGCCAGGTGTGGCGGGCGCCTGTAGTCCCAGCTACTTGGGAGGCTGAGGCTAGAGAATCACTTAAGCGCAAGAGTTAGAGGTTGCTGTGAGCTGTGAGGCCATGCCACTCTACCCAGGGTGACAGCTTGAGACTCTGTCTCAAAAAGAAAAAAAAAAACCCGCCTGTAGTCCCAGCTACTCGGGAGGCTTAGGCAAGAGAATCGCCTAAGCCCAGGAGTTGGAGGTTGCTGTGAGCTGTGTGACGCCACAGCATTCTACAGAGGGCGATAAAGTGAGACTCTGTCTCTATAAAAACAAAAGAAAGGTTACGTGCTGTGTTGGCAGCCCCAGGCAGGCAGACCTGCTGTGGTGTTAGGGGTTGGAATAGTGGTTAAGTTAGTGTGGCGGTTCCCAAAACAGAGAGTGTGAATGAGAAGATTTTATGGTGCTGGGGATAGGAACAGGGCCATTCAGAATGCCAGAAAACTCACTGTCGTTACTGTGATTCTGCTGTTTTTCGTGAAGGGGTTCTTGTAAAGGTTTTCTTCCTGGTTTGCAGAAAGCACCTTTCCACTGTGTGCGCTTGTGGCCTATCAGATTCGAGTCCTACCCTTATAACCTGACTGAATCTTTAAGTCTCAGTTTGTGGCCCTCAGCAGAGTGCTGTGGCATCACAGCTCACAGCAACCTCCAGCTCTTGGGCTAGGGCGATTCTCTTGCCTCAGCCTCCCAAGTAGCTGGGACTACAGGTGCCTGCTACAACACCCAGCTATTTTTGTTGCGGTTGCCACTGCTGTTTTAGCTGACCGGGGCCGGGTTCAAACCTGTTACCCTCAGTATATGAGGCCGGTGCCCTACCCACTGAGCCACAGGCGCCGCCCTGACCTTATTGAATCTTAATTACCTCCTAAAAGCCCTGCCTCATATAAATTCCTGGAGGGGAAACATTCAGCCATAACACAGCCCTTTTTTTTCTTTTTTTTTCTTTTTTAGCAGTTTTTGGCCGGGGCTGGGTTTGAACCTGCCATCTCTGGTATATGGCGCTGGTCCCCTACTCCTTTGAGCCACAGCCACCCAACACAGCCCATCTTAACTTGGACTGTCCACATGCACATATGTGGCAACTCGGTACCATTGAACAGTGGAGTGCAATAGCTCTACTTAGAGCATGCTCCTAGCTAAGGGAAGACTTGTGGAACTTTTAATGTAGAAAAATAAATGGCTGCTGTAACTGTCACGAGGATGAGAAAGAAGATTCTTTGAAGCTCCTACACATGCTGTGGTTCAAAGACACTACTATAGTGCGTGACCTCCTGCTCGCTTGGGTGGCTGCCCTGGCTCAACCAGCCAGGCAGTAACTACACACATTTTTGGGATCTTTGTGACAGGAGGGTGGCTGCAGCATGTATCTTGTGACATAAAAAGTGATAAAGTTTTTTCATTTTTTTAAATTTCAGAGTTATTACGAGGTACAAACATTTTGGTTACATAAATTGCTTTTGTATAGTTTGAGTCAAAGTTTTAACTGTGTCCATTGCCCAGATGGTGCATTGTACCTGTTAGGTGTGAATTCACCCATCCCCCCAACAACTGCTTGGTTTCCGGTGAGTGCTGTTTCCATTTGTACATGTAAGTATTGAGTAATTACTTCCAATTTAACAGTGAGTACTTGTGGTGCTAGTTTTCCTTTCTTATGCTACTTCACTTGGAAGATTGGTCTCTAGTTCCATGAGGTCAATACAAGAGGTATTAGTTCACCATTTCTTCTTCTTTTTTTTAATTTTTAAAATTTCTTTAATTTTTATTAAACCATAGCTGTGTACATTAATGCAATCGTGGGGTACAATGTGCCGGTTTCATAGACAATCTGGAATATTTTCATCAAACTGGTTAACATAGCCTTCATGGCATTTTCTTAGTTATTGTCTTAAGACCGTCACCATTTCCTTTATGGCTGAGTAGTACCCTATGGTATACATGTACAACATTTTATTAATGCCCTCATGTGTCGATGGGCACTTGGGTTCTTTGCACATCTTTGTTATTGTGAATTGTGCAGCTATAATCCTTGAAATCCAGGTGTCTTAAAGGTTTTTAATTTTATTACTCAGAAAACAGTTGGTATAGATTTTGAAAGCTTACATTATATCACCTTAAATTACTTTTAATTTTAAAAATAATGCTTAAGCCATGCTCAATGACTCATGCATGTGACCTCAGAGACTTGAGAGGCCGAGGTGGGAGGATCATTAGAGGCCAGGAGTTGGAGGCTGCAGTGAGCTGTGATCATGCCACTGTACTTCATTCTGGGTGACAAAGTTAGACCCCATCTCTAAATAATAATAATAATGATTAATAATAATAATTCTTGGTTGTTTTAAAAAAAATTGAGTGTAGAACCTACATACTAAAACCAATAATATACTCTTGTACTTCTCGTCCCATTTTCACTAGTCCCCCTCCTTCAGGTTTTTTTTTTCTGTTGTCCAGGCTAGAGTGCAGTAAGGTCATCATAGCAACCTCAAATTCCTGGGCTCAAGTGATCCTCCTGCCTCAGCCTCCTAAATAGCTGGGACTATAGGCTTACATCAGTATACATAGCTGATTTTTCTATTTTATTTTTGTGGAGATGGGGTCTTGCTATGTTGTTCAGGTTAGTCTCAAACTCTTGGCCTCAAATATTCCCCCCCCACCTCCCAAGGAATCTTGCTTTTTTAAAAGTATGGTTGTAGCGGAATTAAAAAAAAAAAAAAAGCAATTCTTAAAAAGTATTCGCAAGCAAATATTTCAGCGCTATTTTTACTGTTTCCTAGATTTCTGCACCCAATGAATTTGATGTCATGTTTAAATTGGAAGTCCCCAGAATTCAACTAGAAGAATATCGTAACAGTGGTACGCATTACTTCGTGAAGTTCAAAAGAAATCCAAAAGAAAATCCTCTGAATCAATTTTTAGAAGAGGAAATACTATCAGCTTCTAAGATGCTGTTAAAATTTAGAACAATTATTAAGGAAGAAATTAAAAATATTAAAGGTAAAATTTTTGAATTTTGATTTTTAAAGGTCTAATCTTACGTACTAATTGGTGATACATACTTCCCTCCTGATCTTTCTTCACATTTTTGTAGCAGATTATTGGCTCTCTGGGCCGGGTGTGGTGGCTCATGCCTGTAATCCTAGCATTGTGGGAGGCCGAGGCAGATGGATTGCCTGAGCTCACAGGTTTGAGACCAGCCTGAGCAAGAGCGAGACTCTATCTCTAAAACAGCTGGGCCCTGTGGGGGGCACCTGCAGTCCCAGCTACTTGGGCAGGTCGGGGGTGGGAGTGGGGGTGGGGCTGAGGCAAGGGAATCACTTGAGCCCAAGAGTTTTAGGTTGTCACCCAGAGCACTCTACCAAGGGAGACAAAGTGAGACTCTGTCTTAAAAAAAAAAAAAAAAAAAAAAAAAAATCAAAACAACTCTCTGCTCTTGGTTTCGGTCTGCTGCGCCTTCTTCATGTTATTCCTGAACGCAGACTGACTATATTACAGTCTTCAATGAATATTCCCTCATCTCTGCCTGCTCCCCTGGGTACATATTCCCCTCTTTGAGCTGGCAATCTAGTAGGGAGAAACAGAAACATGTAAATAACAAGACACACATAGCAGTGAGCACCCTGAAGGGAATGAACTGGGAGAAATGGTAGCAGTTAGGGTGGAGTGGGTCAGTGGAGCCAGGCCCTGAGTTAGAAAAGAGCTTGGCCGGCTCAAGGAATGAAAAACAGGCCCGTGCGGACAAGGGGAAGAGTGACATGAAATGAAGCTGAAGAAGCAGCCAGGGGCTGGATTCTGTAAGGACTTGTCAATCCTGGAAAGGAATTTAGATTTTATTTTATGTTCACGGAGAAGTCCAGTTTTAATCAGGGAGTAATGATTGACTTTGAAATTTTAAAAGTTTAGTCTGGCTTCTGTGGAAATATTATAAGAAAGCAAATGGGGAGATTAGAAAGCAAAATACTGTAATAGGTCAGGTGAAAGGTGGTGGCAGCTTAGATGGGGTGGGTGTAGGAGAGAAGCAGATGGCTCCCAGCTGTAGCAGAACTTGGATCTTGATTAAAATGTAGGGGGTGACAGAGGAGAGGGGATTAAATTAAGATGGCTGTGGGGTTTTTGGATGGAGCTTCTGAGTGGATTGATTGTGCCTTTCTCCGAGATGGGAAAGACTGAGGGTAAACATTTTGGGGTATGAATTAAGCAATGTTTATTGGCTTTGGATATGTTAGGATAGAGATTCCTGTGGTACATCAAGGTGGATGTGTCAGGTATAAAGTTGAGCATGGGTGTACTTTGCAGAGGATACATTTGGGCTGCAAGTAAACATTGGGGAGTCATCACCGTATCGGTGATATTGGGAATTGATGAGGTCACCGTAGGCAGAGAAGGTGGAGTCATTCATGACTAATCTAATCAACATTCATTGATCGTCTAATGTGCAGTTATTCTAGATGTTTAGGATACATTGCTGAATAAAGAGATGAAGACTTCTGTCCTTTTATATCTTTAATCTTGTAGGCACAGACATGCAATTAATAACAAATGGAAAAAGTAATTATCTTGTATACTAGAAAATAGAGAACACAATGGTGAAAAGGTATAGCAGAGTGAGAGGGATCAGGAGTGCTGGGAATGGGAGGGGGGGAAATTTGCAATGTGAAGTAGAGGGTGAGAAGAGGATCCCGTTAGAGGCTGGAGAGAGAGAATGAGCAAAGGGAAAAGATGAGAGTTAAGCACGAGAGGTCAGTGTTTGGTTTGTTTTGGGGGGGGCGTGGTCAGTGTTTGGAATGATACTGACATCCAGAGAACCATTGCATTTGGCCTTTGGTCTTGTGGGGTTGTGGGAAATTTTAACAAGAGCCATTTCAGGTGGTGCCTGTACCTCAAAGGAGTAGAACACCAGCCCCATATACTGGAGGTGGTGGGTTCAAACCCGGCCTCGGCCAAAAACTGCAGAAAAAAAAAACCAACAGTTTTTTGAAGAAAAACTGAAAGGGCAGTTTCAGTGTGCTGTTGAAGAGAAGAGTGAAAGGGCTAGGATGCAGAGGAGGCAACCTCTGTAGGCAACTCTAGGAAGGAAGTGGGAAGATGGGTGAGTGTGGGGAAGTGGGGGATGCTATCTTCTGACCACCATGGCTAGCCACCTGCGCAGTGGCCGGCCATCTCCACTTGTGTGTCCCACAGGCACCCGCAGCTCATTGTGTCTGGTGAAGTTCAATTCAGCCCCATTTTTCCTCTTCCTCCTTGTTCTAAGGGGTTTCCCAAGAGTCGCCATACATTGGGAAAAATGGGAAGTATTACAAAACTTTACAAAATATTTACAAATACATCTCGTGTGTTGGACACCTCTTTAGAAAAATTTGTAATGAATCTTTTTTTTTTTTGAGACAGAACCTCAAGCTGTCACCCTTGATAGAGTGCT
The DNA here is from genome assembly GCA_963574655.1 of Perodicticus potto. Taxonomy (NCBI): domain Eukaryota; kingdom Metazoa; phylum Chordata; class Mammalia; order Primates; family Lorisidae; genus Perodicticus; species Perodicticus potto. Next base: position 22,536 of record CAUYRH010031813.1, read on the forward strand.
GTGGCATCACAGCTCACAGCAACCTCCAATTCCTGGGCTCAAGCGAGTCTCTTGCCTCCGCCTCCCAAGTAGCTGGAACTACAGGAGCCCACCACAACACCCAGCCATTTTTTGGTTGCAGCCGTCATTGTTGATTGGCGGGCCCGGGCTGGATTCGAACCCGCCAGCTCAGGTGTACGTGGCTGGCGTCTTAGCCCGTTGAGCCACAGGCGCCGAGCCTGTGATGAATATTTTGTAAATAAAGATACATTTACCTACATTTTTCTGTATGCATGGCGACTTTTGGGACACCTGTATTTTGGGGAACATCAGTCATTTCCCAGGCCAAACTCGTGGGATGGCATCCCAGGCTTCTGCTTTTTTTTTTGGAGACAGGTCTCACTATGTTGCCGTTGGTAGAGTGCTGTGGCATCACAGCTCACAAGAACCTCAAACTCTTGGGCTGAAGCAATTCTCTTGCTTCAGCCTCCCGACTAGCTGGGTCTACAGCCACAACGCCCAGCTATTTTTTGTTGCAGTAGTCATTGTCAGTTAGCTGGCCCGGGCCGGGTTTGAACCTTTTTATTTGAGGCAGAGTCTTACTCTGTCACCCTGGGCACAGTGCTCATGTCATCGTAGCTCACAACAATCTCAAACTCATAGGCTCAAGTGATCCTCTTGTGTCAGGCGCCTAAGTAGCTGGTACTATAGGCACCTGCCACAACACCTGTCTAGGTTTTTTATTTTTAGTAGAGATGGGGGCCTCGTCCTTGCTCAGGCTGGACTCGAACTCCTGAGCTCAAGCCATTCACCCGCCTTGGACTACCAAAGTTCCTAGGGTTACGAGCATGAGCAACCACACCTGGCCATCCATCCATGATTCTAGGTAAACGTTTAACCACAGCACTCCCCAGCCTCGAAGTCTTCAGGGCTCCTCATCAGTTTATGCCAGAGAGAATCTTAACTATGCCTCCCCATGGGACGTATCAACAAATGTTGTTTAAAAGAGTAAAACCTTTGCCTTGTGGAGCCGATTTCCATTTTGGAACTCATGTCCTCCTTATAGTAGCACTTTGGAGATCTTCAGTTATATTATTTCTCCTATATTTCCAGAGGAAATTTGATTCATAAACTTTCTTCACTTTCATACGTTTGAACAGATGCGGATGTGACTATGGAGAGGAAGAAAAGAGGGAGCCCTGCCGTAACGCTTCTCATTAGGAAACCTAACGAAAAACCTGAAGAAATATCTGTGGATATAATCCTGGCTTTGGAATCAAAAAGTAGCTGGCCTGCTAAAACCCAGGAAGGCATGCCCATCAATAAATGGCTTGGAGCCAAAGTCAGGACCAAACTCAGACAACAACCATTTTACCTTGTACCCAAGCACGCAAAGGAAGGAAATGGTTTTCAAGGTATTTTAAACTTTAAGGTTAACTTAGAGACGTGAAAGAGTCGATAATGTAATACGCTAGGGAGAAGACCAACAGCTAACCAGTGTTGTTGGCATTTTAAGAGCCATCAGGCTACAAGATGGGAACTTAGTGAGAGACGGAATTAAAAAGGCAGAGTTGTAGTATGAATATTTATACTCAGTTTTAGAATGTCCAGTAACCTGCATTTCAATTTTATCGTATTTTATTTATTTATTTATTTGAGATAGTCTCACTTTGTCACTCTTGGTAGAGTGCCCGGCGTCATGGTTCACAGTAACCTCAAACTCTTGGGCTCAAGGGATTCTCTTGCCTCAGCCTTCCAAGTACCTGAGACTACAGACACCCACCACAATGCCCAGCTATTTTTTTTTGTTTAACAGGCTGGGGTTGGGTTTGAATCCACCAGCCCTGGAGCATGTGGCCAGCACCCTAATCACTGAGCAATGGATGCCCAGACTTTTTTTTTTTTTTTTTTTTTTAATTAATAAAGAATGGCAGTATTGGCTTTGGAGTAGACTGCTCTGGTTCTGAATCCTGAGACTTCTCTTCCTAGCTGTATGATCTTGGGCTAGTTGTGAAGTCTTTTAAACCTGCTTTCTCATCTGATCACTGAGTTTTTGAAAGCTACTTGAACGGTTCTGGGAGGACGGATAAGGCAGTGCGTGTGAAGACCCCAGTTCCATTCACAGCCATTATACATTACTGTGTGTTAACATTATCACCAGAGCGTAGACTCTTATTCTTGGCCCTGTTTCTCTTTTTCTTTCATCTTCCCATCCCGTTGCTCCCAGAGTCAGCTGTGGCTGGGTGCAGTGATTGTCTGTCTTTCCACTGGTACATTTCAGCCTCACAGATCAGGAGGGGCTGTGCTCCTGGATAACACTCAAGTTCTGAGAATCAGACTCAGTGACTTGGTCTACAGCTAAAACTGAATAATGGTGGTATTTTTTTTCAGGTGTCAGAAAGAAAGGAGCTGATGATTTTCATTCTCTCTTATAAATTGAGATAGGACTTTTGGCACCTACCGTTGCTGGACTTGGGGAATTGGAAGAGACCACAAAACAAATTAACCACGTTATAAATGAGTATTGCTGAGAAAAAGCCCCCAAATAGCCAATCATGCTTAGTCGGATGGTTTGCATTTTTGTGGATACACATCATAACTCTTTATATTGCATACATATAGGGGTCATTTTCTGCCAGGAAAAAATAGTTTGTGAAAGGGAAGCACATATATCATTATTCATGGTTTTGCAAAAGGAACATAGCTTTCTGTAAAGAGGCGCTGTAATTCCAGGGCAATTTTTAGAACGGTTGTCCCAAGAAACCTCATTGATGTGGTAAGGGCATCTCAACAGGATCCCATACCATTGTCTTGCTGTCTTCCTACACCCTGGGGAAGGCTGGGAGAGTCCAGTGGTCCTATGGCCTCCGTGTTTGGGTAATTCCTTACCTCCTTGCATTAGTATGAAAGCAAGTGGAGCCTGGTGAAGGGCACTCAGCTTCACCTCTGCTCTCTGTTACCTTTGGCTGTTCTCCCATCATTCCAGACTATCTGTATTCAGACGCGACCCTGTGTGTAGTGTGTGTTCACATGTGGGGGAGCTCACACACAGAGGGACTTATTAAGAGTAAACATACTTGTACCAGATTGTACGCATTTGTAACACTTGCTTTAGTTTTTCTCTTTCCAAACATTTCAATAGAAATTCCCCAGTCTCACAAGCCATATTTTTAAAAATATTATTTGTTTTTATTTGCTTTTAGTTAAAAATTTCAAACTTGTTTTTTTAATCTACCTTTCTATTTCAAAATAATTCCAGCATTATTACCAAGAATATAATTAATTATAAAAAACAGTTTATGATTTCCTTACAGTTCTTTTTGTTAAGATACAAGCACAGTTGGGGCGGTGCCTGTGGCTCAAGGAGTAGGGTTGCTGGCCTCATATACCAGCGGTGGTGGGTTCAAACCAGGCCCTGGCCAAAAACTGCAAAAAAAAAAAAATACAAGCACAGTCAGGCTGGGTGTGGTGGCTCATGCCTGTAATCCTAGTACTATGGGAGGCTGAGGTGGGTAGAATTTTTGAGCTCGCAGGTTCGAGACCAGCCTGAGCAAGTGTGACACCCTATGACTAAAAAAAAGAGGGCGGCACCTGTGGTTCAGTGGGTAGTGCCCAGGCCCCATATACTAAGGGTGGCAGGTTTGAACCTGGCCCCAGCCAAACTGCAACAAAAAAATAGCTGAACATTGTGGTGGGCACCTGTAGTCCCAGCTACTTAGGAGGCTGAGGCAAGAGAATCGCCTAAGCCCAGGAGTTGGAGGTTGCTGTGAGCTGTGACGCTACGGCACTCTACCGAGGGCGATAAAGTGTGACTCTGTCTCTAAAAAAAAGAAAATAGCTGGGCATTGTGGTAGGCTCCTGTTGTCCTAGCTACTTAGGAGGCTGAGGCAAGAGAATCATTTGAGCCCAAGAGTTTGAGGTTGCTGTGAGCTGTGATGCCACCACAGTCTACTGAGGGTGACATAATGAGACTCTGTCTCAAAAAAATTTTTTTTTTAATTTTATTTTGTTTTATAAACTTATAAAGCATTCACATGGTTCCAAAGTCAAAGTTCCAAAGATAATAAAGGAACCAATATTTTTTTAATTTAAAAAAAGCCAAGGCTCGGCGCCTGTGGCTCAACGGACTAAGGCGCCAGCCACATACACCTGAGCTGGCGGGTTCGAATCCAGCCCGGGCCCGCCAAACAACAATGACGGCTGCAACCAAAAAATGGCCGGGCGTTGTGGCGGGCGCCTATAGTCCCAGCTACTTGGGAGGCAGAGGCAGGAGACTCGCTGGAGCCCAGGAATTGGAGGTTGATGTTAACTGTGTTGGCACAGTAATATATCCAGGGTTAAAGCTTGAGGCTCTGTCTCAAAAAAAAAAAAAAAAAAAAAGAATAAAGGCCTAAGAATACAATGAAATCAAATAAAACACGAAGGCACAGAGATCAAGATTTTATCAAAGCAAATGGCGGGTTCCACCCCTCGAGCTGGGGTGCCAGGCTAGGACCAGCCTG
>CAUYRH010031814.1:0-10026 GCA_963574655.1 Perodicticus potto
CTTTAACCCTTTTGCCATGTTCAAAGCAACTTTTAAAATTATGGCTGCTGGAAAAGGATCTCCACTGTCTTTATTTCGTTCTTCTATTAAGTCATTTAGAGACTTTTCACCTCCATATTCCATAGCAAGACATAGACTTCCATCATTAGCTTCAGTAAAAGCATGATAGCCGGTAATATTTGGATAGTGAAGGCTTTTCAAAATCTTAGCTTCATCGATTAATCTCTTTTGGTACACACTTCAATAATGATCGCTACATACAGGATTAATCTTTTTCACTGCCCAAGGAGAATGAGACAAACCCTTTGGAGATCTAAAAATAATTAAATATTTAAAATATTTTACAATATATTTCCACTTCAATTGGGAGACAAGTTATCTGATATACTGAGAGAAGTCTGTCTAAACACTAGAAGGGAAGGGATAAAAAGAGAACTGAAAGGATAAGGATGGAATGTTAATAAATGTTAAACTTGAAAATTGCCAATTCTCTATTTTCAAATTTCTCCATTTGAGCATATCAGACTACCAACTCTTTAACAAACATTTAACTATATAGGTAGAGATGAGTTATAGGATGCTAAAGTAATAAACACTAATCTTTAAGAAATTTAAAGAACAGATGTTCAAAAACATCTGGCCCAAATATTATCATCTAAAGAACAGCATACAGTTCTTTACCAACAAATATTGTACCTCTACACTGACCGATTCACCTTATACCTTTTCACCACATGCTCAAAAGACATGCACTTAAGGAGATAATAATGAATATACAAATGAGGAAAATATAAACTACTTTCTGGAAGATTCAGCCATTTTAAGAACATTTAATGTATAAATACTTCAGGGCCTAAATAAACAAATAGGTAAAACAAAGGAAAGTATACCTGACAAGGCAGCCTTCTATTTGAGTATAGCAAATCACAAAAGACAAAGGATATGTAGCATAAGGACACAAACAAGTTCAAGAGCCTCAAAGTTAAGACAAATGGTTTAACCAGGAACACAAAATGATTGAACCAAAGTTCCACTTAGCCTTGTACTCCTTCACGGGCACACATCTGATTATAGTAACTTTTTTGTTTATTTAATTGAAAAACCTGTACTGAAAAGATCACAAGATTTCTTATTATATATATATCTATCATCCATAAATTTATCTAATCTTAAACCTTCAGTTTTACATAACGGCATTGGGGATAACCTAGTCCATATCATTTTATTGTGAAAAATATGTTTTTCTAGTTTCAAGGGTTTTCTAATAGCTCTTGAATGTTTAGATTCAATGAACAAGCCCATCTTTGCCTTTTCCAAACAAATCCTAATTTACAGAATGACTAGAACATTTATGAAATCTGAATAAAATACTAATACTTGGCCAAGCTAAAAGTTAGTTCATTAAAATGATGAATAAAAAACAAGCAAATTACTGATGAGAATACACACACACACAAAAAAAAACTCATTAGAGATACAATATTGCAAATAAAAATGGAGACATAATTACACATAAAGCAGAGAAACAGTAAATTTTAAAACCTTTATGCCGATTTTTTAAAAGATTAAATGAACAAATTCTTAGAAAAATCTAAAAAAACTGATTAAAGAAAAAATTGAATCAACAGTTTAATGATCTTCCTATAAGAAATACATGGCATAATTTGACTTCACAGGTAAGTTTTCTATTCTTCAGGGAATAGAAAAAAGGACTATGAGTCTAGTGTAGTTAATAAAAAGAATATAATCAGGGAAAGCAGAAAAAGGAAAATCTCAAGCCAATCACTTATGGGAAAATTCCAAACAAATATTAGCAAACTGAATCCACTAGTTTATTTTAAAATAATCAATCAAAATTTATGTTAGATTTAATCTAGGCATGCGAACTTGATTTAACATTAAAAAACAAAGACTTCTGGATTAAAATCACAGCTTAAATGTACATACAATTTTTATCCTCTCTAATTCCACTAAAATAAGAGCAATTGGATATGTTAAGACATATACCCACTAACAAGAATGGAAATAATATCAGAGAACACAATAGCAATAAAACTTTAGAAGCTGGAAAGCAGATGGAAGTAACTGGCTTAACAGTCCAAGCAACTTCCCGCAGGTTATCTGAGTGGCAGCACATTTCCAGACACCCTCCCCCATTCTGCACAGTGGGCAGTTGTCCATCCCCATTTTTAAAACCCCACCTTCAATTGGGCAGTGCCTATGGCTCAGTGAGTAGCACGCTGGCCCCATATACCAAGGGTGACAGGTTCGACAAGGCCTCGGCCAAACTGCAACAAAAAGTAGCCGGGCGTTGTGGCAGGTGCCTGTAGTCCGAGCTACTCGGGAGGCTGAGGCAAGAGAATCACCTAAGCCCAAGAGCTGGAGGTTGCTGTGAGCTGTGACGCCACAGCAGTCTACTGAGGGCAACAAAGTGAGACTCTGTCTCAAAAAATAAAAATAAAAAACCCACCTTCAGCTTCTGAAGACAGGAGCCTGGCTTTTGGAGAGGTTAAAACTGAGTCTTTAGCCAGTTAAGAACCTATGAACCATATAGGAACAGGGTAGTAATAAGCATAAGCATACTAAAGTCTTAATGAATTTTTACATGTGTTAACATCCAGATCAAGTCAAATATTTCTAGCACCCCAAAAGCCTTAAGATGCTATTTTTAAAGGATAATTAATCAGAAATAAGATTTAAAAAATTAAAAACTCGATTGAAGTGCTGAAAGATAAAGTTGAGGAAATCTCTCAGAAAACAGAGCAAAAAGAGATAAATAAAACCATGGCTCAGTGCCTATAGCTCAAGCAGCTAAGGTGCCAGCCACATACACCAGAGCTGGTGGGTTCGATTCCAACCCAGGCCTGCTAAACAACAATGACAACAACCAAACACTAGTCGGGCACCTGTAGTCCCAGCTACTTGGGAAGCTGAGGCAAGAGAATCACTTAAGCCCAGGAGGTAGAGGTTGCTGTGAGCTGTAATGCAACGGCACTCTCCCCAAGGTGACAGCTTGAGGCTCTGTCTCAGAAAAAAAAGAAAAAAGAAAACCAGGGCTCAAAAAAGGTATCAGTCCATCAGGCTCAACATTCAAGTAACAGGATTCCAGAAACAAAAACAGGTAAAAATCAACAAAGTAAGTTAAATAATTTTTCAAAAATTCAGAACAGGAACTATCAGATTACAAGTGGCAATCAATGGAATTTCAGGCCTTTCACCCATTTATGGAATTTCACCCAGGCATATCTGAAATTTCAGAATGCTGGTGACATAAAGATCATATAGGAGGACAGTGAGAGCGACAGATAAACAGATTACATAAAAAGCAGCAGCAGTCAGAATGGCTTCACAATTCACAACAGCAACAGTATAAACTAAAAGCTTCAGTGACTGAAATTCTCAAAATTCTAGAAAAAATTATTTCCAAACAAGAATTCTAACTCAGAAAAACAAAAAGGGCCATTAAAGTTTACTGGTAAAAGCAAAACATTTTTAGAAATCCAAATTCTCAAAAAAATTATCTCCTATGCGCTTTTTCATAGGATGTCCTTAACCAAAATGGAACGTAAACCAAGAAATAATAAGACATAAGATACAGAAAAGCACAGGATGCAATCCAGCAGAGAAGCAAAGGAAACGTCCAAGTTAGGAGAGTATGTGCAGGTCGACAATGCTGCACGGCAGACTGGCAGAATCAGCAGGGACAGCTACTTTCCAAGATCAGCTGTGTAAAGTTTTCTGACTAAGCCACAGAAGGTATAACTTTATTAAAAACGCTTTATATTTTAAAACATTTTTTTAAGAGAAGGGATAAAGAGATTAACCGTGAACTTGTGATCATTTTCTTCTTTTTAAATAGTTAAACACTAAAGAGTAAGTGTTTACAAAACAAATTCAAGGCACATAAACACTACTTAAACTGCAAAAATGCTTCGGGAATACTAATTTGTATATATTTGCTGGACTATTCTCAATCCATTGGCCTCTTATTTTCTATTTGGAAATAGTATAAACCTAGTGAAGTTAAGATATGCAGGACCAAACTAATCACACTGTGATTCCACGAATACATTTAGGAATATATACTGACTTACTTGTTTGCCACTTAATAAACAAGAAACCAAGCACAGAGTAATGATTACAGTAAATCAATTTAGAAAAACAAAACTCTGTGTTGACATCTTCATTTAGCTATTAGCACTATACTTGTTCAATTATTCTATTTTTCTTTCAACATAATTTTGACTTTAATATGTATTTACCCTTCTTCATAACGATGCTGTAAGAAATAAAAACCTTATATTCCTTATGGAAAAAATTAGCTTGGGAAGGCAACTCTCTAGATAGAAGAGATCTCAGTCATTAACATCCCATCACATTAACTTCCCCTTTGAGGTTTTCTTCCAAGGATCTGTGGTAAAACCACAAAGGATTCCTTTTATAGAAGGCAAGAAAAAATTATAAGGTAAACTACTTTACCTTCAGGACAAAACAAGGATAAAGGACTCAGGCAGAGCTCTGGCAAAGTTATAAAAGGTTCTAGGGACTGGAATATAGCGTAGATCAGGAACATACCCCAGATCTAAATATTTCAATTTTCATATTCATTAGTCTCTAAGTATAGCAAAACTACAGTTCCACATAAAAAGAGTAATCTGGGGCAGCGCCTGTGGCTCAAAGTAGTAGTTTGAACTCATCTGTGGTGGGTTCAAGCCCAGCCCTGGCCAAAAAAAAAAAAAAGAGTAATCTGAAATTTTATACTCACCTTTTCATCAGGTAAACATTTACCCCAGTGCCAAAGCCAAGCTTCTGCATAAATGGAGAGGCAGGGATGTTTATACATGGAGTTGAACATAATACTAAGTGTCAGAAAGACAAATAAAAAATAAAATTAGTATTTGCAAAAATCTATACAAAAGCATCCTAACATTCCTTTTTTGGGGGGTGGAAGGAGGGACGGAGTCTCACTTTGTCAGCCTGGGTAGAGTGCTATGGCATCATAGCTCACAGCATCTTCAAGCTCTTGGGCTCAAGTAATTCTCTTGCCTCAGGCTCCCAGGAGCCCAGCTATTTTTAGAGATGGGGTCTTGCTCTTACTCCGGCTGGTCTCAAACCTGTGAGCTCAGGCAATCCACCCAACCTCAGCCTCCCAGAGTGTAGGATTACAGGCATGAGCCATGACACCCAGTCTCCATCCTAAAATTCTTAATATACTACTGCAAGGAATATGAACTGGCATAATCTTTTTGGACTGTAATTTGACAGTATCTGTCCTAATTTTAAATAGATATTCTCTGAGTAAGTCTACTTTTGGAGCTCTAACCACAGTAACACTGAAGCAGAGGTTGGTAAATGGCCTGTTTTTGTACGACCCACAAGCTAAAAGTTGTTTTTACATTTTTAAAATACTGTTAAAAAATAAAGAAGAATATGCAATAGACTCCTTATCCACAAAGCCTAAGCTATGTACTATCTGGCCCTTTACAAAAAGTTTGTGACCCTTGTGCTACAGCAGGTACCCAAAGAGATGGCACACATATAGGCATGCAGGCATATTCATCTGAACACTGGGATTTGCTTTTGTGGTTGCAAACAAATTAAAAAGCCCTAAGTGATTATCATTAGCAGTATAATTACAGTATATATACAGAGCATTATTCATTCACAAAAAAAATGAGACAGAAGAGTTCTGCTTCTGCTCATGAACAACTAATTGCTACTGGAATTGCCGTCTTGCCAAACTTGACAAAACATAATGGTTTTCAGACACTTAACAATAAGCAAAGCTGGCTCGGCGCCTGTAGCTCAAGCGACTAAGGCACCAGCCATGTACACCTGAGCTGGCGGTTCCAATCCAGCCCGAGACCGCCAAACAACAATGATGGCTGCAACCAAAAAATGGCCAGGCGTTGTGACGGGCACCTGTAGTCCCAGCTACTTGCGAGGCAGAGACAGGAGACTCGCTTGAGCCCAGGAGTTGGAGGTTGCTGTGAGCTGTGATGCCACAGCACTCTATCCAGGGTGACAGCTTGAGGCGCTGTCTCAAAAGAAAAAAAAAAATAGGCAAAGCTTGGTTGTGATCCCTAAAAGAAGAGAAACAAATGAAGTCAGCCCTATCATAGCCCTAACTTATTACTTCAAGGTAGTTTCCAGTCTAAAGCACACAGGTAACATAGCCCAAATTGAGAAGACAGAGATCAGAGAACAAGGAAGACTGGGTGGCTAGAATGTGTGGTGCAGAAAACTAAAGAGAAGAAAGCTCCAAAGAGAGAAAGTAAATGCCTGATGGAACATGAAAGTGCACATGCTCCCCAAAGATTCCTTTGAACGTTTTGTTATTTATCTGCACATATAAGAGACTCTGGAGACTCTGACTCCCCAAAGCTGGGAAAACACCGAAGGAAAGCAACAGGTTAAACAATTACAGGAGATCACACTGGTCTAGGAATAGTTCATGTTACCATAAGCCTGGGCATGGCAACACATAAAGTCAACTCCTGTAATGGATCACAATTTGGTAGTACAGATAAATTTTAGCCCAAGGGAAAAGTTTATAACAAAGCTTATAAGCAAGTCTCAAAAGTAACAGGCTAATATGAAGGTTATTTAACTTTAGTGCTTATCAAAATGAAATGATTTTTAAAGGAGTAAGAAAATTCACCACTCAACAATGTAACATATTCATCATCCAGTCAAAAATCACCAGGCATGAAAGAAGCAAGAAAATATGAACCATACCAGGAAAAAAATAAAACATATAAACAGAAACATACCATAAAATGACATGGATGGCAGAATTAGCAGGGAAGAAACTTAGATAACAGATCTTTTTTTTTTTTTTTTTTTGAGACAGCCTCAAACTGTCACCCTGGAGTGCTGTGGCATCACAGCTCACAGCAACCTCCAATTCCTGGGCTCAAGCGAGTCTCCTGCCTCTGCCTCCCAAGTAGCTGGGACCACAGGCGCTGGCCACAATGCCTGGCCATTTTTTGGTTGCAGTCATCAGTGTTGTTTGGCAGGCCCGGGCTGGATTCGAACCCTCCAGCTGGTGTACGTGGCTGGTGCCTTAGCCCGTTGAGCCACAGGTGCCGAGCCTAGATAACAGATCTTAAAAATATGCTCAATGTAAAGGAAAATATGAGCATATCAAACAAAGAAAAAGATCAAACCTCAGGATTGAAAAATACAACAGATAAAAATAATATCATCTTAGAGCAGAAGGGTAATTAAATCTTATGACACCAAAACAAAAACTACCAGAAATAAAGCACAGAGAAAAAACAATTATTAAAAAAAAAATCATCAGCAAGCTGTGGGACAATAGCCAAATAGCAGATTTAAGTCAAACTATTGATAATTACATTAAACGTAAATGGTCTAAATAGTGCTGTCCAATAAACTTTCTGTCATTAATAGAAATGTTCGGTATCTGTGTTGTCCAGTACAGTAGTCATTAGCCACATTTGTGACTGAGTACTTGAAATATAGCTAGTACAACTGATGAACTCAATTTGTAATTTAATTTTAATTAATTTGAATCCAAATTTAAACAGTCACATGTGGCTAGTATTAAGACAGTCCAATTAGAGGCAGAAATTATCAAAATGAACAAAACAAAACATAACCACATGTTTATGATAAACTCACTTTATTTGAGTGAGTAAAAGTAAAAGACGTGAAAACATAACACCATTCAAACACTAATCAAAATAAAGCTGGAGTGGTTTTTATTAATATCATATAAAGTGCACTTTAAAACAAAGAATACCACCTAGGATAAAGAAGGGCATTTTGTAATAATTCAGGTATAAATTCATCAACAGAAATACCATCCTAAATATGTATATGTAATAAAAATGCTTCAAAATACATGAAGCATAGATAGAACTGAAAGAAAAATAAAAAATACAAAAAAATCCACAATTGGAGTTGGAGACTTCAACACTCCCTCTCAGGGCCGGGTGTGGTGGCTCACGCCTGTAATCCCAGCATTCTGGGAGGCTGAGGCTGGTGGATAGCTTGAGCTCATGAGTTTGAGATCAGCCTGAGCAAAAGTGAGACTCTGTCTCTACTAAAAATAGAAAAACTGTGGCAAGAGGATCGCTTGAGCCCAAGAGTTGGAGGTTACTATGAGCTATGATGCCATGGCACTCTACCCAAGGCAACAGCTTGAGACTGTCTCAAAATTAAAAAAAAACAAAAAAACACTCCTCTCTCAGTAATTAATAGAATAAGTAACATAGAAAACCAGTAGAGGGATATAGAAGACCTGAACAAAACAATGTAAACAGGTCAGCTAGCTTGACCTAATCAACATTTATGGAATCTGCACCCCAAAACAGTAGAAAATAAGACCTTTTAAAGTGAATCTGGCATTCACTATGATAGATAAACCTCAAGTCAGACTGATTAAGGAAAAAAGAACATATAAAATACCACTATGAGAAATAGACATTAGAAGGTTAAAAGTATATCATGAATAACTATGCCAATAAATTTTACAACCTGCAAGTAAGAGACAAATTCCTTGACAAACACTAGCAAAGCTCACAAAGAAAAAACATAACTTGAATAGCCCTGTATCTCTTAATTGAAATAACAGTTAAAATCTTCCTACTAAGATAACTGCAAGCCCACATGGCTTTACTGGAGAGTCCTACCAAACAATTTGAGAAAGAATAAAATACTATCACTTCTACACAAAGATTAAAAAAAAAGATATTTCTGTATGAAAAAAGGGAAGGAAAAACTACTCATCTTACTTTATGACTATAGAATACCCTGATACAAAAACTAGATAGATATCCCAAAAAAAGACAACTACAGTCCAATATCCCTTAAGAATATAGAAATATGAGCAAATCAAATCAAGTAATATATAAAATACATCATGTCCAAACTGGTTTTACTCCAGCAATGAAAGTCTGCCTTAACATTTAATAATTAACATAATTTACCACATGAAAAGATTAAAAAAGAAAAATTAATAGATTCAGAAAAAGCACTTGATAAAGTTCAATAGCTATTCATGATAATAACCAGGAAAGGAGGGAAAGGTATAAAAGGTATAAAAGTAAAACTATCTTTATTCATCTATAACATGACCAACCATATATATTACCCTAAGCAATCCATAATAAAGGTAAGAGAATAGGTGAGTTTAGCATGGCTACAGGATGTAAGGTAAAAATGTATATACCAGAAACCAAACACAGAGTATTTTCTCATGTTGTTCTCTAGAAATTTTATAATTTTAGCAATTTGTGTATATGATGTAAGTTAAGGGTCAAGATTTATTCTTGCATGTAGATACCTGATTATTTATTGAAAAGATTTTCCTTTGCCCAGTGGCTTGCCATGGAATCCCTCACAGGAACAAGCACGTACTATGTATCAGAGGAAGAAAGGTAAAGGGGTTCCTTAATGATTCAAGCAAGCTAGGTTGATTCTTTAGCAGGGAGAACTTCCAAATTTAGCCTAGATATGACCAAACCCTGGTCTATAAAATGTCTTATTTGTTGGGCGGTGCCTGTGGCTCAGCGAGTTGGGCACCAGCCCCATATACCGAGGGTGGTGGGTTCAAACCCAACCCCGGCCAAACTGCATCAAAAAATAGCCGGGCGTTGCAGCAGGCGCCTGTAGTCCCAGCTACTTCGGAGGCTGAGGCAAGAGGATCACCTAAGCCTAGGAGCTGGAGGTTTCTGTGAGCTGTGACTCCATAGCACTCTACCAAGGGTGATAAAATGAAGACTCTTGTCTCTACAAAAAAATTAATTAGGCTCGGCGCCTGTGGCTCAACGGGCTAAGGCGCCAGCCACGTACACCTGAGCTGGCAGGTTCGAATCCAGCCCGGACCCGCCAAACAACAATGACGGCTGCGACCAGAAAATGGCCGGGCGTTGTGGCGGACGCCTGTAGTCCCAGCTACTTGGGAGGCAGAGGCAAGAGACTCGCTTGGGCCCAGGAATTAGAGGTTGCTGTGAGCTGTGATGCCACGGCACTCTATCCAGGGTGACAGCTTGAGGC
>CAUYRH010031816.1:0-26432 GCA_963574655.1 Perodicticus potto
CCTATATATACCCTGAGGCTAGAGGCCTAGAGGAGGAGACGGGGAAAGACCGGGAGAGGAACGGAGAGAGCTTCTCTCTCCCCACTTGAAATCTCTCCCTCTACCAGGAGCTTTGGTGTTTTCTGTATTCTTTTCTGTAAAGCAATTCTGTCTTACCACTGAGGGGTAGGGGGGAGAATAATGTAATGAAGAATAATAAAATACATGTATTTAAAAAAAAAAAAAAACTCCCTCTCAAAATAAAGTCATAACCATGAAGGCTGTGCCTGTGGCTCATAGGGCGCCAGCCCCATATACCGAGGGTGGCGGGTTTGAACCCGACCTCGGCCAAACTGCAACAAAAAAATAGCCAGGCATTGTGGTGGGTGCCTAAAGTTCCAGCTACTTGGGAGGCTGAGGCAAGACAACTGCCTAAGTCCAAGAGCTGGAGGTTGCTGTTTGCTATGATGCGACAGCACTCTACCAAGGGGGACAAAATGAGACTCTGTCTCTAAAATAAAAAAGACAAAACCATGATTTTGTATGAAGTGCTATTCTCTATGTTGTCTCCAAAACCCCTTACTCATGTTAGAGGGCAGTTAGGCTTTTGGCCACAGCAAGACATTGATCCCTCCTCCCTCTCAGCAATACTTCAGTCTCTTTCCTGAGTTCCAACAGAGCTCATTGCCTTATTAGCTGATAATTCTTTCATAAATACATTACCTTATAATTACTATACTGAATTTCACCCGTCACTTTTCTGAGAATTCACAGCCCTGCTTATTGTGACCCTCCTGTAGTTTTGTGTTTACTTCATCTTCTGATGTACCTTTCACTGCCTGGAAATAGTGACATTAATTTCATTGAATCCTACTTTCAGGTCATTTATACAAAAATTTTAAGGTTGAACAAAGGATCAATCCTTAGGTAACCTCTCCTGTTAACATTCTCTCCAAAAAAAATGTTTCTTTATTCCTAAGTCTCTGTTTTATAAGCATGGCAAGTTCCAACAATCCCACATTAACTGGTGTTTTTAAAATTGCCTTTGTGAAGAAAACTTGACTTAAGTTCTTTAAAATTCTGAAAAAGATTAGATTATGTCTTGAAAGGCTGAGGAAGGAGGATTACTTGAGCCTAGGAGTTCAAGGCCACAGTGAGCTATGACTGCACCACTGCACTTCATCCTGGGTAACAGAGGGAGATCTCATCTCTTAAAAATACACACACTAGGCTCAGCACCCGTAGCACAGTGGTTATGGCACCAGCCACATGCAACGAGGGTGGCAGGTTCAAACCCGGCCCAGGCCAGCTAAACAGCAATGACAAGTGCAACCAAAAAGTAGCTGGGTGTTGTGGTGGGCGCCTGTAGTCCCAGCTACTTGGGAGGCTGAGGCAAGAGAATCGCTTAAGCCCAAGAGTAGGAGGCTGCTGTTAGCTGTGACGCCATAGCACTCTACTAGGTGACATAGTCTCTGTCTCAAAACACACACACATACACAACACACACACCCACTAGACTATGCAAGTCAAGCATGACTTCCCATAAAGGAAACTTTTTTACCTTTCCTTCAACAGGTCACTTGTGATCAAGACTTTAGTGACTTCACTAAATCATTATTTTACCATCTTGCCAAGGAGCTGATGAACTTCTGTCCAATCAGCACAGCTTGAAGTGCATCACAGGGCAGTCTGAATGCAGGTACGGCGTTGTAGAAGAATTAGGGAAAAAAGGGAATAGTTGTTACAGGGCAGGGCAAAACCTAGCTGGGTTCAACGGTTTTGGTTTTTCTTACTGAAGTCTGAAGTACATGATTTTAAAAAGAAAGTGATAAAGGGGAGAGGCAACAGGTTGAGATGTTAAGTTTAAAATATCTTCAGCTCATAAACCATCCAGTGCTAAAGAGAGCACTGGTAGAAAGTCAGGGCCAGAAAAGCAAATGTGACCTCTCAGGTGCACCTGTGGCAGACAGACAGGACTCAGAAGCAAACTTCCCTATTGATTTCTACCATATGCTTTCAACCTCAGAGTGAGTAATTTTTTCATAATTTCAAATAAATTATAGAGGGGAGAGATGATATGCCTGAGTCACTATTGTTGTTTACTTCCTACCACAGCATCACAGTGATGAAAGTGTAACAGAAAGAAAGCTTAACGCTAAAAAATCTGATTCTAATAATATCAGCCAGGATGATATGAGTTTGTTTCCCTTTCCAAAAAAGGCACAGTCCAGGTCTCTCTTATTCTTGTGCCTCTCCTGCCCTCCCAACCTGCCTTTGCTGGGCTATTTCCTGCTCCACTCCACTACCATTGCCAAAGTTCAGATCAAGGACTTTTCAGATCTAGTAGAGGAAGCTCTGCAACATGGAATCTTTGGTGGCTCTTTGGATGACAGGAGAGGTGGGTAATCTGCTTGTTCGCATAGAATATAAAGGAAGCAAATGTCCCTGCCATGAAAGTATGAGCTAAAATGGCCCTACAGTGTCAAGAAGATTCCACTTAGTATGAAGAGGGCCAAAAAGCTTTATATAGGCAAGACAGGACGATTAAACCAGACACAAAGCA
Source organism: Perodicticus potto (assembly GCA_963574655.1). Taxonomy (NCBI): domain Eukaryota; kingdom Metazoa; phylum Chordata; class Mammalia; order Primates; family Lorisidae; genus Perodicticus; species Perodicticus potto. The sequence continues at coordinate 2,543 of CAUYRH010031816.1, forward strand.
AGCCCTAATTTCCTGGGATGTGCTCATGCTTTGCCCTGTCCTCCATTCAAGATAGAACAGCTAATAGAAAGCACACCACACAAATGAATTGAGCATTTCTCAGTTCCTCTGGCATCCACAGCAGACTTATTCATCACTGGATGGTGCCTTCTGTCCTAGGTGGTGCTATTGCTGGTGATCTCTCTCCTTGGCACAGGCTGAGCCACTGCTATCAGAGCTCAAAGAGGGGGTTATATTTCCTAATTTCCTGAAGAAGTTTTTCTTTATCCTGGTTGGCACTGGCCAATGCTTTTTTAGTTTCTATAAGTTCTTTTTGTAGGGTAGGCAGTTCTTTCACCTGAGGAACAATAAATAGTTCACAGTTAATAAGCATGGTAATACCACCTTGCAATAATAGCCAGTAAAAGGAATAAGGAGGAAGAATTCAAACAGAAAAACTCAGAGGTATAGCTTAATGATGAAAATAACTGTATCTTTCTAACAGCCTAATTCCCTTTTGAGTTCCTCAGCAAGTATAGTATATGATCAGCAACCATTTACCACCAGCTCCTAACTTACATCTTTAGCATTTTTTTTTTTTTGAGACAGAGCCTCAAGCTGGCACCCTGGATAGAGTGCTGTGGCACACAGCTCACAACAACCTCCAATTCCTGGGCTCAAGCGAGTCTCCTGCCTCCGCCTCCCAAGTAGCTGGGACTACAGGCACTCGCCACAATGCCCAGCCATTTTTGGTTGCAGCTGTCATTGTTGTTTGGCGGGCCAGGCTGGATTCGAACCTGCCAGCTCAGGTGTACGTGGCTGGCGCCTTAGCCCGTTGAGCCACAGGCGCCGAGCCATCTTTAGCATTTTTAAAAGCTGCTGCTAGGTGAGAGGAGCCCAAACCACCAGTATGCACATAGCACAAGCAATCTTTTCTGCACTCTGGGTTATAACACCTGTACAATTATGGCCCGTAAAGGTTATGGGAAGATACTATTTTCTTTCTTTCTTTTTTTTTTTTTTTAGAGACAGAGCCTCAAGCTGTCACCCTGGGTAGAGTACCATGGCATCACAACTCACAGCAACCTCCAACTCCTGGGCTCAAGAGGGTCTCCTGCCTCTGCCTCCCAAGTAACTGGGACTACAGGGGCCCGCCATAACGCCTGGCTATTTTTTAGCTGCAGCCGTCATTGTTTGGTAGGCCTGGACTGGATTCAAACCCGTCAGCTCAGTTGTATGCGGCTGGCGCCTCAGCTGCTTGAGCCACAGGTGCTGAGCCAGGAAGATACTATTCAGTTATAACCTCACCTGCTGTCCAAAAACCTCTCCCGTGGGCAAAATAAACACCTGCTCTTTGGGGGGCTGCCTCTTTTCACTTTTAGGTACTTCAGCCGATGGCCTGTCGTTAGCAGCAGCTGTGGGGAAAAGTAAAGGTTCTAAGTAACAAACTGCTGTCAACTCCCAGATAGTTCATATAATAGTAGCCACCTATTCACTTACAAGATAAAAAAGACAGAGGAGCCAGGAGGCTGATAAGCGCAACTCACCGCCTATGTGGAATATGCCGTCATCACTCCGCTTCAGTACAACATGTTCCATGGCCACAGTAATGGGGACAGGGCCTGGAGATGTTGGGTAGATGGGGGGAATATCATCCTACAGGAAATAGGGAAACCACATGATGCCCCCAAACCGCTCAGAGCAATGTAGATAATATAATGCATGCTCCTACCATTGTTTCTCTACACATCCTTGGAAGGTCTGAGAGGAATACCTGAGTTTCTCTCATTTTAGAGATAATAAAATTGAGGATTAGATAACCTGAAGGCTCACACATGTTAAGGCTGTATGCCAAAGACAGAGGGCCAGGTATGGTGGCTGACACCTGTAATCCTAGTACTTTGGGAGGCCAAGGTAGATCGCCTAAGCTCAGGAGTTCAAACCCAGCCTGAGCAAGAGCAAGACCCTGTCTCTAAAAACTAGCTAGGCATTGTGGTGGGCACTTGTACTCCCAGCTTCTAGGGAGGCTGAGGAAAGAGGATCACTTGAGCCCAAGAGTTTGAGGTTGCTGTGAGCTATGCCACGGCAGTCTACTGAGGGCAACAAAGTGAGACTCTGTCTCAATAGAAAAAAAAAAAAAAAAAAAGACACTGTTTGGGTTAGAGACAAGGTCTCCTCACCTAAATGCTAGATTTTTTGACAACACATATTTATATACCCCTATAATATTGACAGAGACTGATACTATGCACTTCCTGTCTCGATCCTCACAACATTTTACAGTGGCCAAGGAAGAGGTTAAAAGCTGTCACTGATTCCTTGCTTGACGAAATTCAGGACAAAAACCAAAAATTCCTTTTACCTTAAGGGTGATGCTGGAGTTCAGGAGCTCAATCTGCATGGGGACTACTACTGGGATCTCCTCATCCTCCAAGAAGGGTCCCAGGCCATTGAGCACCGAAGTGAGCAACTCAAGGTTGCAACCACGAAGCAAGAAATGCAGGAAGCCATTTTGTGTGGCCAGAGGGGAATGAACTGCAGCACCAGGCCCCACTTCAAAACGAAGGCCCACAGCTGGCCTGTTCTGCCCAGTCTTCAATGTTGAGGATTCCTGAAAGCATGTAACTTTGTGAAGAAAGACAAGGAAAACATATTAACAACCAAGCACTTTCTTAAGCACTTTACATATCTTTTATATTCATAACAAAACTGCCAAAAGTACTTCCATCACTCCCATCATATAGATAAATAAACTGAGTCATTTAGTTAGTTCATTTAGTTTATTGCGTTACTTTGGGCAAGAATAACTTAATAATAATAAGTAGCAAGGATAGGATCTGGACTGTGGTAGCCTAACTGCAAAGTTCATGGGCTTAGCTACTTTGCTATAATGCCTCTCAAGGTATTAAGAGAAGCTTAAGGGCCAAAAAAAGCCGGCCTTATTATCAATCTGAGAAACTGGGCTGATGCCCAAGAAAAAGGCCATTAAAACATAGGACCCTGGCTCAGCGCCTGTGGCTCAAGCGGTTAAGGTGCCAGCCATATACACCTGAGCTGGCAGGTTTGAACCCAGCCTGGGCCAGCCAAACAGTGACGGCTGCAACCAAAAAAAAAAAAAAAAATAGCTAGGTGTTGGGGCAGGCGCCTGTAGTCCCAGCTACTTGGGAGGCAGAGGCAAGAGAATTGCTTGAGTCCAGGAGTTGGAGGTTGCTATGAACTGTGATGCCACAGCACTCTATCCAGGGCAACAGCTTCAGACTCTGTCTCAAAAAAAAAACAAAACAAACAAACAAAAAAAAAAAACAAAAAACAGGGCGGCGCCTGTGGCTCAGCGAGTAGGGCGCCGGCCCCATATATCAAGGGTGGTGGGTTCAAATCCAGCCCTGGCCAAACTGCATCAAAAAATAGCTGGGTGTTGTGACAGGCGCCTGTAGTCCCAGCTAATCGGGAGGCTGAAGCAAGAGAATCACCTAAGCCCAAGAGCTGAAGGTTGCTGTGAGCTGTGACTCCACTGCACTCTACCGAGGAGGGCTAGTGATAGTGATAGTGGATAAGGATAGTGGATAGTGGATAGAGGAGTGATAGTGATAAAGTGAGACTCTGTCTCTACAAGAAAAAAACACAGAACCCTAAATACCACTAAATTTGAATGTCTCTTCCTTTCTCCGAGTCTTGGTCTTCTCATCTCTCACTGATAAACGTCAAGCAGAATCTATGCTAAACGCTGTAAAACTCCATATAAACAATCTCAGGTGGCTGGGCATGGTGGTTAATCCTAGCACTCTGGGAGCCCGAAGCGGGTGGATTGCTTGAGCTCAGGAGTTTGAGACCAGCCTGAGCAAGAGTAAGACCCCATCTCTACTAAAAAATAGAAGAAAAGTAAACTAGCCATGGATAGTAGCAGGTGCCTATAGTCCCAGCTACACAAGAGGCTAAGGCAAGAGGTTTGTTCAAGCCCAAGAGTTTGCGGTTGCTGTGAGCTATGACACCACAGCATTCTACCCAAGGTGACAGAGTGAGACTTTCTCTATAAAATAAAATAAAATAGCAATCTCAGGTGTATCCAAGAATATGGATAACTTACATATATATATAGAACTGCAAATTGATACAATCATTTTGGAAAATAACTTGGGATTATCTAGTCAAGTTGAAACTATACCTACTCAAATGATCTAGAAATTTTATCCTCAGGATTATAGCTCTGGAAAAACTCTTGAACGTATATACCAGGAGACATGTCCAAGGATGTTCACAGCAATGCTATTAGCAAAAAAACTGGAAACAACCTAAATGTCTATTCAGATTAGACTTAGAAAATAAATAGGTACAAGGCATATTTTAGGGTATGGAAATGTTTTAAAATTAGACTGTGGTAATAGTTATAAAACTCGATAAATTTATTAAAACTTATCAAACTGTAAAACTTAAAATGAGTCAGTTCTATACTATGCTTTAAAAAGCAAAAAGTGGCAGGCGGCGCCTGTGGCTCAGTGGGTAGGGCGCCGGCCCCATATACCGAGGGTGGAAGGTTCAAACCTGCCCAGCCAAACTGCAACAAAAAAATAGCCAGGCGTTGTGGTGGGCGCCTGTAGTCCCAGCTACTTGGGAAGCTAAAGCAAGAGAATTGCCTAAGCCCAGGAGTTAGAGGTTGCTGTGAGCTTTGTGACACCACATCACTCTACTGAGGACAATAAAGTGAGACTCTGTCTCTACAAAGAAAAAAGAGTTTGAGGTTGCTGTGAGCTATGACACCCCAGCACTCTACCAAGGGTGACAAAATGAGACTCTGACTCAAGAAAAAAAATAATAATGATAATGCAAATTATTATTCTACAAGAGAATCGCCTAAGCCCAGGAGTTGGAGGTTGCTATGAGCTGTGTGATGCCATGGGCACTCTACTGGAGGCGATAAAGTGAGACTCTGTCTTTGCGGAAAAAAAAAAAAAAATTCAAAAACCTGCAAAGTTCAATAATATACAAACATGGAAAAGTTATAAACTAAAGCAAGAGAATGACAAATACAAAATTCAAGAGTGTGATTACCTATGACAGGTGAGAAACAGGAAAGTTCAGGAGAGGGACTTCCAGAAACTTCAAAGATAATGATACTGCTGTATTTATTAAAAGGTAGAGGGTATATGGGTGCGTTGTATTGTTATCATTTTATGCAAAATGATAAGTATTCTTTAGTAGCTACTCAATATTTTAAAAAATAGGCGGGGTGCAGTGATTCATACCAGTCCTAGCACTCTGGGAGGCCAAGGGGGGTGGATCACCTGAGCACAGGAGTTGGAGACCAGCCTTAGCAAGAACAAGACCCTGTCTCTACTTAAAATAGAAAAAAAAAAACTAGCCAGGCATTATGGTGGGCGCCTAAAATCCCATCTCCTCTGCAGGCTGAGGCTAGATGAACTCTTGAGCCCAAGAGTTTGAAGTTGCTGTGATCTATGACACCACAGCACTCTATCCAGGGTGACAGAGTGAAAAAAAAATTTTTTTTAAATAATTTTTAAGTGAAGCATGTAACATAAGCTCATATTTTTCTAGTCATATTTTTAAAGCATAAATGATAATTCACATCGAAGTATTTAATCTAAATGATAAGAAGCTCCCTGATCAGATAGCATTTTATGTTAGCAGCCATACAAATGAAGAAGTGGAGAGTGTCCTGATATATAAGCTCAAGGGGTATCCAGGAAGTAAAAATGGAAAATAGCAGTGAATGCAAAGCCCCAGAAAGAGCTCTGGAAGGCTATTTGCAAAAAGGAGTATACATTAGGGTTTTTCCTCCTAATGGCTGCTGGAGAAAAAGACCAAAGGTATATCACCAGAGCAACCACCCTTAGAACACAGTAACAAGAACAAGTTCATCTATGGCCACAGTACATAAATTCCACCAGATCTCTAGAATGGCCATCATCCTCACCTGGGCTCTGTCCATGTAGAAACTGCCAGTGTCCCACGGTGCCCAGCTGCTGAAGGGTCAGTTCCTCTGCTTGTAGGGCTACAGACAGGTCGTCACCACGTACCTCAATCCCAAAAGACACCTCATTCACCTTCAAGACCAGAACTGAGACCTATTAAAGGAGATTCTCTTAGTTCCAAGCCCCGAGCTTCCAGCTCAGAGCCTATCATCTGCAAAAAGGAAAGTAGAACAGCTGACCGGGTGAAAGATAAAGTCTTCTCCACTGGGTGAAACAGAACTGTTAGCCTCTGGTGACCTTTGGCCATAATTATCCACAACAGGGCTCCCTGGAACAACAGCATCATCTAAGACATTTGGAAAAGATCCTGGTGGGACAGATTCGGAACCTGGCTCTGCATGAGAAAAGATGACAGAAGAGTTCAAAATTCAAAATATAGTAGAACCTCCATATTGACCACTTCCCTACAGTGACTACCTCAAGTTCACCTAATTTTCACAGATCAGACATATACCACATGGTACATATATATCAGTACAGTTGTGTTGACCAGCTTATTATAATTCCTGGGGTGGTCAACTGACAGAGGTTCTACGGTATTCTGTTCAACTCCAACCTCTAGTGACAATGACAACTGTAAAAATAAAATGTGGCATTCATAAGACAACTGAAAATTTGAAAACTATCTAGATATTTGATGAATTTAAGGAATTACTTTTAATTTTTAAAGCATGATAATTAATGGTTATTTGGTCACATTTTTAAAAGTCTATAAGTGGAAACAACCCAAGTGTCTAATGGATGAATGGATAAACACAATGTGATAAATACCAAGAATGGAACAGTATTCTGCCACAATAAGGAAAGAGATTCTGATACATGCTATAATACAGGAGGACCTTGAGGATATTACATTGAATGGAGTGAGTTCCAAACAAACAATGTATGATTTCTACTTACATGAAGTACCAAAAGTAGCCAAATTTATAGACAGAAAATAGAATGGTGGTTGCCAGGGATGGAGGGATGGGGAATGGCGAGTTAGTATTTAGCAAGTATAGTTTCACTTTTGCAAGATGACAAAACCCCTGGAGATAGACAGTGATAATGGCTGTACACCAATGAGAATGTACTTAATGCCACTGAACTGTACACTCAAAACTGGTTAAGACTGTAACTTTTATATATATTTTACCACAATTTATTTTTATTTATTTATTTTTTGTTGTTGTTGTTGCAGTTGTTATTGTTTAGCTGGCCCGGGCCAGTTTCAAACCCACCAGCCTTGGTGTATGTGGCTGGTGCCGTAACCACTGTGCTTTGAGCACCGAGCCTTTTACCACAATTAAAAAAAAAAAAAATTAAGTCTATATTTTACAGCAACACATAACTGAAAGTATTTATGAACAAAAAGGTATCTTTGCAATCGGTGCATGTAGCTCAGTGAGTAGGCCGCCAGCCACATATACCGAGGCTGGTGGGTTTGAGCCCAGCCTGGGCCTGCTAAACAACCATGACAACTGCAACTAAAAAATAGATGGGCGTTGGGCGATGCCTGTGGCTCAATGAATAGGGCTCCAGCCCCATATACCAAGGGTTCAAACCAGGCCCCAGCCAAACTGCAACACAACAATAGCTGGGTGTTGTGGCAGGTGCCTATAGGTAGTCCCAGATAATTGGGAGGCTGAGGCAAGAGAATGGCTTACGCCCAAGAGTTTGAGGTTGCTGTGAGCTGTGATGTCATATCACTCTACCAAGGGCAATGTAATTAAACCCTGTCTCAAATAAAATAAATAAATAAGTAAAAATCTTTGGGGATTGCTTCAAAATAATAATAATATGGGATAAACGGAAACAGGTAGTAATGTGTATGAAACAAGAACCACCACAAATTTTTAAGGTTGAAGCTAGGTAATGAGTATATGATGGTTCATTATTTAATTCTGCCTACTTATATACATATTTAAAATTTTCCATAAGAAGTTACAAATGATAACAAAACAGATACCATGGTTCATGCCTATAAACCTGGTACTTTGGGAGCCCAAGGTGGGAGTATCAGTTGAGGCCTGGAGTTCAAGACCAGCCTGAGCAACATAGTGAAACCTCTCCCTCTCTCTACAAAAAACAGAAAAATTAGCCAAGCATGGTCTTCCATGCCTATAGTCTCTGCTACTCAGAAAGCTGAGGCAAATGGATCACTTAGCCAGGAGTTTGAGGTTGCAATGGACTATGATCATGCCATTCACTCCAGCCTTGGCAACAGAGCAAGACTTTGTCTCAAAACAAACACACATGTACACACACAAACAACATCAATAAGACATTATCTCACACTTGTCAGAATGGCAATTATCAAAAAGATGAAAGAGGCCAGGCACAATGCCTGACACTTATAATCCTAGCACTCTGGGAGCCAAGATAGGTGAATTACCTGAGCTTAGAAGTTCAAGACCAGCCTGATCAAGAGTGAAACCCCATTTCTACTAAAAATAGAAAAACTTGGCTCAGCGGCGATAGCACAGTGGTTACAGCCACATACACCAAGGCTGGTGGGTTCAAACCCGGCCCAGGCTAAATAACAATGAAAACTACAACAACAAAAAAATAGCTGGGCACTGTGGCGGGTGCCTGTAGTCCCAGCTATTTGGGAGGCTGAGACAAGAGAATCGCTTAAGACCAAGAGTTTGAGGTTGCTGTGAGCTGTGATGCCACAGCACTCTACCACAGGGCAACAAAGTGAGATTGTGTCTCAAAAGAGGGGAGGGGAGGGAAGGGGAGGGGAGGGGAGAGGAGAGGAGAGGAGAGAAGAGAAGAGAAGAAAAGAAAAGAAAAGAAAGAAAAACTAGCCAGGCATGTAGCAGTCACCTGTAGTCCCAGCTATTCCAGAGGCTGAGATAAGAGGCTTTAGTGATAAAGCCTAAGAGTTTGCGTTTGCTGTGACAACCCCTGGGCAACTGAGTAAGACGCTATTTCAAAAAAAAAAGATGAGAAATAACATGTTAAAGCTGGGAGCCTATAGCTAAATGGTTAGAGTGCTGGCCCTGTACACTGGGGTTGGCAAGTTTGAACCCAGTCCAGGCCTGCTAAATAGAAAAAACTAATAACAATAACATGTTGAAAAAGATGTGGAAAAGGGCGGCACGTATGGGTCAGTGGTCAGGGCGCTGGCCCCATATACTGAGGATGGCGGGTTCAAACCTGGCCCCGGCCAAACTGCAACAACAACAAAAAAAAAGATTTGGAAAAAAGGGACCTAGTATACTGTTGGTAAGAATGTAAATTAATAGAGCCATGATGGAAAACTATATATAGGTTCTTCAAAAAATTAAAAACACAGTTACCATATGCACTTGAGGGTATATATCCAAAGGATTTGAAATCAGTATACCCAAGAGATATCTGTACTCCCATGTTTAAAACAGCATTATTCAAAATAGCCAAATTATGGAATCAGCCTATGTGCCCATCAGCAAATACATGGTATATATAAACAATAGAATACTATCCAGCCTTAGAAAAAAGGGAAATCCTAGCTGGGTGCAGTGGCTCATGTCTGTGATCCTAGCACTCTGGGAGGCCAAAGCGAGTAGACTTCTTGAGTTCAGGAGTTCAAGATCAGTCTAAGCAAGAGCAAAACCCTGTCTCTAAAAAAAAAAAAGAACTAGGCAAGGGTTGTGGTGGGATCCTATAGTCACAGCTGCTAAGTAGTCTGAGGCAAGAGGATCACTTGAGCCCAAGCGTTTGAGGTTGCCATGAGCTATGATACAACAGCACTCTACCAGAGCAACAAAGTGAGACTCTGTCTCAAAGAAAAGGGGAAATCCTGTCACATGGATGAACATAGAGGACACTATGCCACGTGAAATAAGCCAGACACAGAAAGATCAAAACTGCATGTTCTAACTTACATGTGGAATCTAAAACAATCAAACTCATAGAAGCAGAAAGCAAAATGGTGGTTACCAGAGGCTATAAAAGGTAGAGGGAGATAGAGATGTTGGTCAAAGGGTACAATGCTTCCGTTAGACAGGAGGAATAAATGATAAGTATTTGAGGTGATGCACATGTTAATTAGTTTGGCTCAAAAATACTCCACATTGGGCCAGGTGTAGTGGCTCACACCTGTAATCCTAGCACTCTGGGAGGCCAAAGCAGGTGGATTGCCTGAGCTCATGGGTTTGAGACCAGCCTGAGCAAGAATAAGACCGCATCTCTAAAAATAGCCAGGTGTTGTGGTGGGCACCTGTAGTCCCAGCCACTCGGGAGGCTGAGGCAAGAGAATCGCTTAAGCCCAAGAGTTTGAGGTTGCTGTGAGCTATGACACCACACCCCTCTACTGAGGGCAACAAAGTGAGACTCTGTCTCAAAAAAAAAACAAAAAACAACAAAAACTCCACATTGTATACAAATACCACAGCATCACTCTGTACCACATAAATATATACAATTATAATTTGTCAATAAAAAAATAAAAAAGGCTGGATGCACTGGCTCATGCCTCTAATCTCAGACATGGGAGGCCTACTCAGGAAGACTGGTTAAAGCCAGGATTTTAAAACCAGCCTGGGCAACCTAGTGAGTTCATCTCTAAAAAAAAATTAATCAGCTGGATGTGGTGGAATACATGCCTATAGTCCTAGCTACTTAGTAGGGTGGGGTGGAAAGACCACTGGAACCCAAGGGATCAAGCTTACAGTAAGCTATGATCATGCCACCGCATTCCAGCCTGGGTAACAGAGCAAGACCCTGTATCCTAAAAAAACAAACAAAAAACTCCACTGAATTCTCTTTTTAGATATTCTTTTTTTTTTTTTTGAGACAGAGCTTAAAGCTGTCACCCTGGATAGCGTGCCGTGGCATCACAGCTCACAGCAACCTCCAACTCCTGGGCTCAAGCGATTCTTCTGCTTATGCCTCTCAAGTAGCTGGGACTACAGGTTCCCGCCACAACGCCTGGCTATTTTTCGTTGTTGTTGCAGCCGTCATTGTTGTTTGGCGGGCCCAGGCTGGATTTGAACCTGCCAGCTCAGGTATATGTGGCTGGCGCCATAGCTGCTTGAGCCACAGGCACTAAGCCTCTTTTTAGATATTCTTAAGAGATCATTTAATAGGTTTCTATTTCAATAAGCTGAAAGAACCACTGGTATAACTTCAGAGTTGACTGATTTAATTACCCTAGTTATTTTCCAACAATAAAATACACAGGCAAAAAAAGAAACATACACCACTGATACCATGAAACTAATCCCACTGATGTAGTTACATGGCTGTAAGACTAGTGCTCTCTTCTTTAGTCTGAATTTCTTCTTGTGCTAAAAGACAAGTATTAACCAATAATCTACAGAAGTATTTTCCAACCTTTCTTATCTCACAGCACACTTGAACCTTATAGTTAAACTTCCATAGCACATATCAATTATGTTGATCAAAAAAAAAAAAAAGTTAAAGTGTGCCGAGACACACCGTTTGAAAATCACTGGTCTAGAGGATATGGAGATAAAACCAAAGCCACAAATCCACTAAAACTTCTCCTTTTTTTGTTTCAATTATGAAAACATCTATATTGTCAAATCTCAGCTCCTCTCAAATCCTGCCAAGGTGAATACATGCAGCAGAGAAAACCCTTTCTAGACTTCTGCAACTTTGCCTGGCTCTCCTCCCACATACCAGACTCCAGGAGCATCACAAAGCTGTCACTGCCATCACTGTCCACCGAAATCCGGTCCTCGGGGCCACTACTATCCAATGAGACACCATCAAATGACTGTTGAGATACTGTCCTCTTCATGGAGAAAAATCGGAGTAGAGCAGCGCTTCCACTCACTGGGGCTGCCACACCCTCATCTGTCTTGGCCATGGGCTCCCTGTTTAAAAATAAAAAAAATATAAATGTGGCTTTGCAGACATATTTGTACCCACTCTTCCAATACTATACCCCTTAAGCTCAGACAGTTATTGTGAATATATACCTTGTTGACATCACCTAGACCAGCTAACTACAGCAGAGGTGCTAATGAATGGTACCTGAAGCCACCACATTCATTCTGTAAGTGTTTACTAAATAGCTTCTATATGAAAGGCACCATAATAGGCATGAGGCAGGAGTGAGGGGGGAGATAATTTGATGAATAAAACATTCCTTGTTCTAAGGACTTAGCATTATGTATAAGTCAATATGTTCCAAGGTACATATATAAAAATGTTTATACTTTTTAAAATAGGAGAAGGACCGAGACACAAGGCCAAAGGCTAGACAATATCAAAGAAAAAAGGAGATCAAGATTAGCTCTATAGAGGCTCGGCGCCTGTGGCTCAACAGGCTAAGGCGCCAGCCACGTACACCTAAGCTGGCGGGTTCGAATCCAGCCCGGGCCCGCCAAACAACAATGACGGCTGCAACCAAAAAAAAAAAAAATGGCCGGGCATTCTGGCGGGCGCCTGTAGTCCCAGTTACTTGGGAGGCGGAGGCAGGAGACTCACTCGAGCCCAGGAATTGGAGGTTGCTGTGAGCTGTGATGCCATGGCACTCTATCCAGGGTGACAGCTTGAGTCTCTGTCTCAAAAAAAAGAATAGCTCTATGGAAGGAGATGGCATTTGAGGTGGTCCTTAAAGGACTGTGAAAGAAATAGAGAAGAGGGTATCCTAAGGGGAAGAAAGAGCACATACAAAGGCATACAGCCAGAAACAAAAAGATATTAATAAGTTCAGACTAGATGAAGCATAGGTTTTGTTGGGGAGAGCAATGGAAGTTAAGTCAGAAAGGCACAACACAGTGAAAACAAATCTATAAACACCTCTTAATCCTTTCCTCCCTTTTTATAGATAAACAAATTCATCTAAGATCATGGTTAAAAGTGGGATGAAAGGACAACACCTGTACCTCAGTGGTTAGGGCACCAGCCAAGGCTGGAGGGTTTGAACCCCGCCCTGGGCCAGCTAAAACAATGCCAACATTAACAAAAAGACAGCTGGGCATTGTGGCAGGGGCCTGTAGTCCCAGCTACTTGGGAAGCTTAGGCAAGAGAATCGCTTAAGCCCAAGAGTTTGAGGTTGCTGTGACAGCATGGCACTCTACCCAGGGCGAGAGCTTGTGGCTTAGTGGGTAGGGCACCAGCCCCATATACCAAGGGTGGCAGGTTCAAACCCGGCCCTGGCCAAATTCCAACAAAAAATATCTGGGCATTGTGGCAGGTGCCTGTAATCCCAGCTACTTGGGAGGCTGAGACAAGAGAATTGCCTAAGCCCAGGAGTTGGAGGTTCCTATGAGCTATGACACCACAGCACTCTATTGAAGGTGATAAAGTGAGATTTTGTCTCAAATAATAATAACAATAAATAAATGTGGAATAAAAAAACCCAAGTCTCCTAACTTCCCACTTAGTGCTTTTTCTTTTCCTTTATATATTTTTTTGTTGTTGCAGCTTGGCTCAGGCCAGGTTCAAACCCGCCACTCTCGGTATATGGGGCTGGCGCCCCACTCACTGAGCCACAGGCACCACCTCCCACTTAGTGCTTTTTCATGAGCTACTGCCAGATTATAGAAAATCTTGAACAGATTATATATTAAAGTACTGTGAAAACTGTAAAATGCTATATGAATATATCATAAGTGGGGTGGTGCCTGCAGCTCAAGCAGCTAAGGCACCAGCCACATACACCAGAGCTGGCGGGTTCGAATCCTGCCCAGACCTGTCAAACAATGACAACTACAACTAAAAAACAGCTGGGCATTACGGCAGGTGCCTACAGTCCCAGCTACTCGGTAGGCTGAGGCAAGAGAATTGCTAAAGCCCAGGAGTTGGAGGTTGTTGTGAGCTGTGACGCCATGGCACTCTACCCAGAGTGATAGTTTAAGGCTCTGTCTCTAAATAAATAAAAGAATATATCATAAGTGATTATGCCACACTAAGAAGTCCAAACTAAATTCAAGAAAAAGCCTGAAGGTCTGAGAGTAGGAAAATAAGAAGGTTACAACTGTGATTTGGGAATTTTGATCTAACTTTTTCAAACAAAAAGACCCTTGATGCAGAAATCAATTACTATCTAAATTAATTAATTATCAAAAATCCACACTAGGAATGGACAGAAAAAACTAATGTGTGATTCGGTAGAAAAGCATGGTCTGGTAGGAGCATCAGCATCCACAGAGAACTTGTTTGAAATTCAAGTTTTTGGGCCTAACCTCATACCTACTGAATGAGAAATTCCAGCGGGTAGCGCTCAGCAATCTACATTTTAATAAGCCCTTTTGAAGATTCTGATGTACACTCAAATTTGAGAATCCCTGATCTAAGAATTATGCTCAAAACACGACAAATATAAGAGGAAAAGACCTAAAATCCAGTGTAGAACTGGAAGGAGTAGGAGAACGCTATTAACAAAGGAAGAACGAACTGATCTGATAAGGAATTTAACTTTATATATGTAAGTTGTAACACACCCCTGAGAGATCCAGATGGAGCTATGTCCAATAGATTTAAATATTTTTAAATGAAGAATAGGGTGGGGGAGGGAAGTTAGGGCTGAAAATATAGACTATAGCAGAAGTAGAGACAATAGCCTACAAAATATTAAAAAGAGTAGACTGGCCAGTGTAGTTCAACCCGGCCAGATTATAGGCTTGTGATGGCTCAGGCCTATAATCCTAGTACTCTGGGGGGATAAGGCAGGAGGATTGCTTGAGTTCAGGAGATCAGCCTGAGCAAGAGGAAGATACCATCTCTAGTAAAAATAGAAAAATTAGTTGGGACTCAGCACTTTTAGCTTTGCAGCTAGGCGCCAGCCACATACACCTGAGCTGGCATGTTCGAATCCAGACCGGGCCCGCCAAACAACAATGATGGCTGCAACCAAAAACTAGCTGGGTGTTGTGGCAGGCACCTGTAGTCCCAGCTACATGGTAGGCAGAGGCAGGAGAATCCCTTGAGCTGTAGTAACCAACCCTGCAAGAAGACCCCTAAAGGCCCCTAACTGTTTCAGCCTGAGTCCCTGTCCATCTCAAACCCCCTTACGTTAATTCTGAGAACAGGTTTCTGACAAGGAAGTTCTCTCTGACTTCCCTGACTCCCTTGCCAAACAATGGTGAAAACTCACTCAAGCAGAGTTTCCCAGGTTATTGAGTGTCCCAAACTGTCTCCCAAGCTACTAAGTTTCCCAAACTGTTTCTGTGCCAACTATCACCCTGTAGCTCACTGGACCTCCAACTGTAACCCCACCTCTAGCTAACTGCCACATTCTGCTTTTGTTTTTGGCAACAAAAAAGGTATAAAAGGCTGCCTGCTTTTCTTTTCAGGGCCGTTTGCCCTTTGGGGCGGTGGTCCACCTATGTGGATGTAATAAATCACCACCTGATTTGGGCCATTTGCCCTTTGGGACAGCGACCCACCTGCGCAGGTGTACATAAATCACCACCTAATTTGTACCTAAAATGGAGTCCGTATTTTTCCTATGGGTGGTGAAAATTACAATAGAGCCCAGGAGTTGGAGGTTGCTGTGAGCTGTGATGCCACTGCACTCTACCCAGGGCAACAGCTTAAGGCTCTGTCTCAAAAAAAAAACCAAAAAATAAAACTAGAAACAGAATAAATGACACCTTCCCCAAAGAGTGGAATGAATGAATAAATTATGATATAAGGTCTGACAAATATTCAAACTCATCCTAGAAAAAAGTGCTATAAAGCCACTTTGGAATTTTTTTTTTGGAATTAGGCAATCAAATTTTAATCAATAAATATGGACACTTTATTTAAAGTGGACAATAGATATGGACACTTTATTTTAAAAAAAATGGTACTTTATCAAGAATTCAAAAGATAACACTACCTTGGAAACAAACTGCCAAAAATCTTTGCCCATAAACTCTTCCCCAATGATAGAACTGGAGGTAACAAAAATTTTATTCAGAACATTTGAAAGCTGAAACAGATTATTTTGTACATAGATTATCTGACAACCCAATAAATAAATGGTTAATTGAGTGAATTTTGGAATTCTTTCTGTAATAACCATCAGAGCTGTCATCTTACAAAGGTCTGACAATAAGCTTCCAAACTTGCAACATGCACTTATGTTAGCAGCACCATACAAAAAACTCGGTAAGGTTTCATAACTTTGGTATATCACTGTCTCATAGCTATCTTTGTGTTCCCCCTGGCAATGTATTGCTGAATGGCATTCATTATGGTGGTTGTGTGGTTTTGTGTGCTGTTACAACAACATTCTGATGGTCATTCCAGAAAAAGATTTCCAAAAGTGCTTTGCAGAGTGGACTAGGCACTGGCATTGGTGCACAGCTTAACCCAAGGGAAGTACTTTGAAGGTGACTATGTGCTAATCAGCAATCAGGTATGCAGCACTTTTTCTAGGATGAGTTCACAAACTGAAATTGTTAGACATCATATATCCATTGGATAAACTGTAACAGATAATTAAAAATCATGTATTCAAGTACCTAATGAATGGAAAAATATTCTCAATAAAACAGTCAGTGAATAACAGCAGAATATAACATTGGAGAAATAATATAATCCTATATTATATTATAAAAATAATACCTGTGTATATCATATTCATAAAGACACACAAGCACCCAAACAGACACATAAAGACTAGCAGAAAATTGACTCAGATACAAATAATAATTATCTGGGGATAGTATCATTACAAGTAAATTTTACATTTTCTTCTTCTTCATCTTTTTCTTTTTTTAGAGACAGAGTCTCACTTTATCGTCTTCGGTAGAGTGCTGTGGCGTCACAGCTCACAGCAACCTCCAGCTCTTGGGCTTAGGCAATTCTCTTGCCTCAGCCTCCCGAGTAGCTGGGACCACAGGCGTCCACCACAATGCCCAGCTATTTTTTTTTGTTGCAGTTTGGCTGGAGCCACATTTGAACTCACCACCCTCGGTATACGAGGCTGGCACCTTACTCACTGAGCTATAGGCGCCGCCCTACATTTTCTTCTTTATTGTTCTATTTCCTGCACAGTCAACTCAATGAGGACAAGCAATTTTTATAATTTAAAAACTTAAAATTAAAACCAAAATGAAAAGAGTATATACAGCATAGCTTCTTGGAAAATTTATATTTACATGATAAAAAGAAGAAGAGAACAGCCAAGGAAAAAGAGAAGACTCCTTCAGAGAAGTGAAAGCAACTGTGCAGAGTTACAAATGCTCAGAATGAATAGATCAGCCATGTAAACTGTCACAGAGGAGTCCAGAAGAAGGAAGACTGAGAAAAGGCCACTGGCTTGGGCAGTTAGGAAGTCTGCCAATATTTCAAAAAGCTGTTTCACACACCTTTCCTTTTTCATCTCTCCTCTTTTCCCATGTCCCTTACTCATCTCCATTTAGAAAAGGCAGCACATTTGTCATCAGTAGACCAGGTTTTCCTTTTTTTTTTTTGAGACAGAGCCTCAAGCTGTCACCCTAGGTAGAGTGCCATGGCATCACAGCTTACAGCAACCTCCAACTCCTGGGCTTAAGCGATCTTCTTGCCTCAGCCTCCCAAGTAGTTGGCACTACAGGCGCCTGCCACAACGCCTAACTATTTTTGTTACAGTTGTCATTGCTGTTTGGCTGGCCTGGGCTAGGTTCGAACCTGACAACCTCAATGTATGTGGCTGGTGCCTTAGCCACTTGAGCTATAGGCACCAAGCCAGTAGAGCAGGTTTTCAACCCTTGACCATTACTAATTGTGTAATCTTGAGCAGGTTTCTTGCCTCTCTGAGCCTCAGTTTCTTCATCTGTAAAATGGGGAGTAATATTAGTACCTGCCTCATAAGGCTGTTACAAGAATTCAGTGTAGGTTCGGCACTGGTGGCTCAAGCGGCTAAGGAAAATAGAAAAATTAGTTGGGGCTCAGCAGCTAGGCACCAGCCACGTACACCTGAGCTGGTGGGTTCGAACCCAGACCGGGCCCACCAAACAACGATAGCTGCAACCAAACAATAGCTGGACATTGTGGTGGGCGCCTGTAGTCCCAGCTACTTAGGAGGTGGAGGCAGGAGAATCCCTTGAGCCCAGGAGTTGGAGGTTGCTATAAGCTATAAAGCCACGGCATTCTACCCAGGGCGATAGCTTGAGGCTGTGTCTCAAACAAACAAACAAAAAAATTCAGTGTAGACTCAGCGCCCATAGCACAGTGGTTACAGCACCAGCCACATACACCAAGCCTAGCAGGTTCGAACCCAGCCTGGGCCAGCTAAACAACAATGACAACTGCAACAAAACAAAAAAATAACTGGGCATTGTGGCAAGAAACCTGTAGTTCCAGCTACTTGGGAGGCTGAGGCAAGAAAATCGCTTAAGCCCAAGAGTTTGAGGTTGCTGTGAGCTATGACGCTATGGCACTCTACCCAGGGCGACAGCTTGAGACTCTGTCTCAAAAAAAAAACAAGAATACAGTGTATTAATATTTTAAGTATTTAGAATAGTGCCTGACAAGGCACTAAGAAGGACTCAATAAATGTTGGTATTATACTTTCACCCCTTTAAGTGTTCCTCTCTCCTTTCTCCTTGACTGCCTATCACAGCAGGTACTAGCATACCCACAGATATTGCTTAGAGACCCATATAAGCCAATCCACTTAAACAAAATCTTCAAAACACTCATCTTCATACCACATTCTCTAAACCACAAAGTGTCCCAGCAAAGATTTCCCTTAGTCTTCATTATCTTTCCTAAAACCACAAGGCACTCATGGGAAAGACTTTTCTACTCTACTGACTATGCATTTCTGTGTTTTTCTGCTAACCTCCTACTTAGCATCTCCAGTGCTTAACACAAAGCCCAGCACACAGTAAGGGCTCAAAAAATATTTGTTAAAAAATGGGATGCAATTCTTCCTTCTCTATTACTCTGGTAGACATTGATAAGGTATGAAAAAGAGCAAGTTCAAGGCACAACTATTCGGGCAGGCGGCACCTCTGTCTCAGTGAGTAGGGTGCCGGCCCCACATACCAAGGGTGGTAGGTTCAAACCCGGCCCCAGCCAAATTGCAACAAAAAAATAGCTGGGTGTTGTGGCAGGCGCCTGTAATTCCTGCTGCTCAGGAGGCTGAGGCAAGAGAATCACCTAAGCTCAGGAGTCGGAGGCTGCTATGAGCTGTAATGCCACAGCAGCCTACCGAGGGCGACAAAGTGAGACTCTGTCACAAAAAAAAAAAAAGAAAAGCCCAACTATTCTATTTGCAAGATATAGGATGCAACACTCATCCTTTCTAGAGCTTCAGTTTCCTCAGCTATAAAGTGAAGATACAAACATCTTAAGCAACCATACCTGTCTGCTGTGGCTATCAAATCAAACCAAAAATTACATGAAAACCCTCTGAAAAGAATATTATGCAGATTTCAGGTTATTATTATTCTGGTATAGTATATCTATTACAACAATGAGTCCGATAAAGAGTAGATAATCTGACAAGAAGAAGCAATAAATGTTGACTTGAAAACTGTCTATTAAATAACCCATTCTTGCTGGGTGTGGTGGCCCATACCTAGAATCCTAGCACTCTAGAGGCTAGGGTGGCTGGATTGCTTGAACTCAGAAGTTCAACACCAGCCTGAACAAGACTGAGACCAGGTCTCTACTAAAAATAGAAAAAACGAGCCAGACACTTTGGTAGTTGCCTGTCCCAGCTACCTGGGAGGCTGACACAAGATAATCACATGAACCCAAGAGTTTGAGGTTACTGTGAACTGTGACACCACGGCACTCTACCCAGGGTCCCAGGGTGACAGAGTGAGACTCTGTCTCAAAAAAAAAAAAAAAAAAGCCATTCTATGCATTCTCCTGGACTACATGGTGCTTCCCACCTAAAGTATACACAGCAAAGGCCTTAAACCAGTGGTTCTCAACCTTCCTAATGCCTCCTAATGCCACGACCCTCCTCATGTTGTGGTGATCCCCAACCATAAAATTATTTTCGTTACTACTTCACAACTGTAATTTTGCTACTGTTATGAATCGTAATATAAATATCTGATATGCAGGATGTATTTTCATTGTTACAAAGGGGTTGCAACCCGCAGGTTGAGAACCGCTGCCTTAAACCAAATGATCAGAAGTAGGAGAAAGAGACAGGGCAACTGACAGAGGCAAAGAACCACTTACTTGGCTGGAGGCAAAGACAACATCTTGTGCATGGTGGAGGTCATTCGATCGCTGCCCAGACTAAAGGCATCCTTAGTCAAAGACACAGCTTCCTTGGTGAAGTCCACAGTGGCGTGTAAAGCCTCTTTAGTGGCACCCTTAGTCATGTGAATAGCACTTGACAATTCTCCCTCAATGTTCTTCAAAGGGATGAGCTCACCCTGTCCATTCACAGCAGTATCCTTGCCAGCTGGGGGCTTCAACATAGCTGGTGAGCTGGAGGCTTGGGTTCTGCTCAGTCTTTTGGCCTGTAGGGACTCAACTGCCTCATGGCCCTTCCCTGACAAGTGCTGGGCCAGTGGACCTGAGTCATGCAGTTCTCCATTGCTATGTGGCCTCCCCTGAGATGCATCCAGATTTTCAATGTTACTATCCTCTAGGACCTTCTCTGGGCTTGCTGGGCCCTGATCTGAGGAGGCATCAGACTTTAGTTCCCGATCATCTGAAGGAGATAATTCTGAACCTATGAGACTGGTGCTATCTGAACCTGCAGAATCAGTATCAACAGCCCCAGGAGCAGGATGCATAAGTAGAGCCACCTCAGCACTGGGAAACAGGACTCCAATACAAGCTGTCGGGTCCTGCGGGGGAGACCCAGTCATGGCCTCTGTATCCTTAGTCAGCTGCTCCTGAAGCCCCTGAAGCACCTCCTTCAGGCGGAGCAGAGCCAAGTACTGGTAGTGGTCAAGCCTTACACAGACATGGGATGGGGAGTGTACCAGCATATGAATATCTGCTGCATCCTCCAGCTCTGTCAGGGGCCCTTTGTTGTCCACAACACTACTGTCTTCTCTCAGAATTTTCATGACTTCCGGAAAGCCTGATAAACTTTTCAAATCATGCTCAGTCTTTGACCTGTGATGGTGCACAGAGTCAGGGGCAAGGGCCTCAGACTGGACAGGACTGCCAAAACTGGCTGATGGTTTCAGCCTACCTTCTGAGGCCAAAAGGAGATTCTGTGCCTGGGCTTGCTGCCAGCGGAGAGGTAGGCAGGCCCAAATGGACAAGGGGAAGGGGGCCACAAAATTCAAGGTATGGCCTTTGAAGTTCTCTGTTCCCTCAAAGTCCAAGGAGATCTGGGTAAAGTGGACAGACCAGAGATCCTGGGAAGCCTTAGGCCTCTGGGGAGGGATAGTACTATACTGAAGCAGGTGAGAATCTATCTGGAAGGCATGATGCAAGAAAAGCATGTGAAGAAGGCTAAAGCCACCTGGAACCTTAGGAAAGTGATC
The DNA here is from genome assembly GCA_963574655.1 of Perodicticus potto. Classification (NCBI taxonomy): domain Eukaryota; kingdom Metazoa; phylum Chordata; class Mammalia; order Primates; family Lorisidae; genus Perodicticus; species Perodicticus potto. Next base: position 23,838 of record CAUYRH010031816.1, read on the forward strand.
ATAATTGGAATGAAAGAACTCAGCAGCAGCAAAACCCCGGAAAAGATTCTGGAGGTCTGAACAGCCACAATTTGGGGCATGACGTGTATTGGTAGCAATCATGCCTGATGCAGAGAAGACAAGGGCCTGGGGACGATGCAACTCTGCCTGTTCTCTCTTCTCCAGTGGGAAGCTCACCTTGAAAGAGAAAATGAAACACAATTCAGAATGGACATCTGAGTATCTCAGAACACTACTATTAACACATATATGAAATACCATGTGGGCTGTAGAACTGTTTTCTTACTTCCACCAAACAGAACAGAACTGTGGAATATAGCAATTGCAAAAATTCAGCTGTGGCTACCAACAGGCGACAAAAGTTCCACTCTCTCCCTACCTTCAACCGAAAGGCATCCAGTCGGATGTCCAAGTGTTCATCTTTCTGACTTGAATTTTCCAGCTTGTAGATAGCTTTGAACTGCTCTAAGCTATGGTATAAATCCAGGCAAAAGAGGTTTCCCCAGAGCAAGCTGACAGGATCCATAGTAAACATCAGACCATTTAATTGAATGTACAGATTGGGACAAGGAACTATAAAAGCAGAGGGAAAAAAAGAATCATCATATACAAAGCAACAGGTAGACTCTTAGTATCTAATGTATTTATTTTATTATCAAGAAAGCAAAGATACATATTTATACAGGGCAGAGTTGGGGTTTTTTTGTTTTGTTTTCTTTTGTTTTTGAGACAGAGTTTCACTATGTTGCCCTGGCTAGAATGTTGTGGTGTCACAGCTCACAGAAACCTCAAACTCCTGGGCTTAAGTGATGCTCTTGCCTCAGCCTCCCAAGTAGCTGGGACTACAGGCGCCCACCACAACACCTGGCTATTTTTTGTTGCTGTCCTCATTGTTATTTAGCTGGCCCAGGTCAGGCACAAATCTGCCAGCCTCGGTGCATGTGGCTGGCACCATAACCCCTGTGCTACAGGTGCCAAGCCACAGGGCAGAGTTTTTAACAAAGGTATGCTAAATTAACTCAAATACCTAAAACTCCTAAAAAAGAAAATATAAGTAGTGACTCCAAAGCTGACAAATGTGAAAAGCATTAGCTAGGCAAAAGAAATGTTCAGCCCTTTTGTTTACCTGGAAGCTCCTGATTATCTGGGAAGTAATACTCTGTGAACTCAATATGAATGGCAGAGACCTGAGTGGGTAGGTTGTGGAGTTTCCGACTACAGGAAAGGAGTGTAGATGGCTTCTTACTTGGTTGTCCAGCTGTAGAAACCTAAGCAATCACAACTTACTGTTAGCATCTGTAGCAATACTCAGAATGGGATTCCATTTCTGCTTAGGAGCATAGGCCTGTACTCCCTGTGACTTCCAAAGCTGTCACAGAGAGTACAGTGCTTTTCATCATATTCCAGGCATTCTTATACCTGCCTCACACTATCTACAACTTAGTTTTTTCAGGAGAAGGTAACATATTCAGAGGAAAACTGAGAGAATTCCCAGTCCTGATCTCACCATGCTCAGAAAGAAACAGACCAAATTGTCAACCTACCCTAAAGTAAGGTACAGTGACTGAATTCACAAACTTTGATAATACTGTTCCAGATGTCTTCCAAGTGAACTGCTGTGCCCTTTTCCAACTATGTTTCCTAATGTCCTCACCTGGTGGATGTCCAGGTCATCCACCCGTACTACCATGCAGCTTGAGCGCAAGCGATTCCATGCTGGAGGCCAAAAGGCAGCCTGGCAACTCTGAGAGGGGCTTCTCTCAAGAGAATTCTTTGGAGGACTGGAGAAAGAATCTAAATAAAAATAAGAAGATGGAAAAGAGTAGCAGATATATTCAACTCCATTATTAATAGAATCAGGAAAGTAAAAATCCTAAATTTATTTTTTTTTAACTATTTTTAGAGACACTCTTCCTCTGTCACCATAAGTACAGTGCCATGGCATCAAGCTCACAGTAACCTCAAAATCTTGGCTCAAGCAATCTTCTTGCGTCAGTCCTCTGAGTAGCTGGGATTACAGGCACCTGCCGCAACACCTGGGTAGGTTTTTCAATTTTCTTTTTTTTGCAGTTTTTGTCCAGGCCCGGGTTTGAACCCGCCACCTTCAGTATATGGGGCCAGCACCCTACTCCTTTGAGCCACAGGCGCTACCCGGTTTTTCTATTTTTAGTAGAGACAGGGTCTCCTCCTTGCTCAGGCTGGCCTTGAATTCCTGAGCTCTGGTGATCCACCTGATATGACCTCCCAGAGTGCTAGAATTACAAGTGTGAGCCACTGTGCCCAGCCAAAAATCCTAAATTCATTAATGCTATACATAGGAAAGAAAGTTTAACATTGTCTAGCTTCTATATGAAACTAAAAAATTATATTCTCCTTCAAACCAAGGTAACATCCTACTGAATAGAGATGACAATTTCTTTTTTTTTTTTTTGAGACAGAGCCTCAAGCTGTCACCCTGGATAGAGTGCCATGGCAACACAGCTCACAGCAACCTCCAATTCCTGGGCTCAAGTGAGTCTCCTGCCTCCGCCTCCCAAGTAGCTGGGACTACAGGTGCCCGCCACAACGCCCGGCCATTTTTTGGTTGCAGCCATC
>CAUYRH010031818.1:0-41793 GCA_963574655.1 Perodicticus potto
TTAGGTAAAGTCCCTCTTACAATCGTGTTTTGCCCCCAAAAGGTGTGGCACACACCAAGACCCCACCCCCCTCGCTCCTAGTTACTTTCCTTTTGACCAAGGTGACAAGGTAATTCAATGGAGGGAAAATAGTTTTTTTTAAAAAAAGGCGATGCAAAAATTTGATGTCGTCATGTAAAAAAATTACATGAGACCCTTCCCTCACACCACAAGCAAAAATCAACTAGCAGCGTTTCATAAACCTAAATTTGATAACTAAAAATTCTAAAGGAGAACATAGGAGAAACTCTTTGTTGCCATGAATTAGTCAAAGATTTCTTAGCTATTACAGCAAAAACATGATCCATATAAGAGAAAATATGAAAAGGTGGACTCTATCAAAACTAAAAACTTTTGCTTGTCAAGACACTAAGAAAATGAAAAGACAAGGCACAAGGTGGATGAATTTATTTGTGAAACATATATCTGACATAGAACTTATAACAAGAAGACACAAATAACATAACTCAATGAGAAGAAAAACAATCTAATATTAAGATGAGGAAAACAATTAAATATACATGTTATCAAAGAAGATAAAGAGGTTCAACATTATTATTCACTAGGAAATGCAAATTATAACCACAATGAGATACTGCTACACACACACTAAAATGGCTAAAATGAACAGACAGAAACTCATAGATCATTGGTGAAAAGCACACTTTGGAAAATACTTCGACAGTATCTTAAATATTTACTCATAAACTTCCCATAACACTCTATGGTTTCATTCTAATTCTCTATTACCAAAGAGAAATGAAAACATATGTCCACAGAAAGATCTGTTGATAGCAGCATTGTTCACAATAAACAAAAGATGGAAACAATCCAAATGTCCATTAAATGGTGAAAGGATGAACAAAATGTGGCATATCCATGCAATGGAATGTTAGCCATCAATAAAAGGAATACAGTCAACAACATGAATATCTCAATTGTGCTATGCTAAGTGAAAGTGGCCAGACACAAAATGTCACATATTGCATAATTTCTATAATTCTATACACATGACATGTCTAAGAACAGCAACTATACAAAGAAAATACATAAATGGTTGCCTGGGGTTGAGAAGAGATGGAGAATGACTATCAATTTTTGGAGGGACTTTTGGAGGTGATGGAAATATTCTATACGTGACTTTTTGTTATGGTTGCACAACTCTGTGAATTTACTAAAAATAATTGAATTATACACTTACATGAATTTTATCATTTATAAATTATGCTTCAAAAAGCTCTTATTTTAAACAAATTAAGAGAGGCATTATAGCATACAGTTTAAGAGCATGGATTCCAAGTTCTTGTTAGAGCAATTAGGCAAGAGAAAAAAATAAAAGGCAAAAAATTTATGACTGGGATCTCAAAGGCAATTACAGCAACAAGAAAAATAAATAGGACTTGATTAAATTAAAAAGTGTCTACACAAAAAAGGAAATAATAAACAGAACAAATACAGGATGGGATAAAAATCAGCAAACTATATATTCGATAATGGCTAATATCCAGAATGTACAAAGAACTCAGATAAATCAGCAAGAACAAAAGAAGCAACTTCATTTAAAAAGTGAGCAAAAATCATGAACAGAAGCTTTTCAAAAGAAGATAGAGAAATAGCCACCAAACATACCAAAAAATGCTCAATGGCACTAATCATCAGAAAAATGCAAATTAAAACCACAATGAAGTATTTCCTTTCCCCGTCAGAATGGCCATTGTTAAGAAGTTCCAAAACAATAGATGCTGGTGTGGAAGGAACGCTTCCACACTGTTGGTGGGACTGCAAATTAATACAACCTCTATGGAAAACATTATGGAGATTTCTCACAGAACTAAAAGGAGACCTATCATTTGATCCAGTAATCTCACTATTGGGTATTTACCCATAGGAAAAGAAATCATTTTATCAGAAAAGACACCTGTACTCAAATGTTTGTTGCAGCACAATTCACAATCATAAAAGTGTGGAATCAACCTAAGTGCCCATCAAGTCATGAATGAATTAACAACTTTCTGTCTCTTTCTCTCTACATATATATATGTGTGTGTGTGTTTGTGTGTGTGTATACACACACATACACTCATACACATACATAAATACACTATGGAGTACTAAGCCCTCAGCCATAAAAAGAAATGAATTACTGTCTTTTGTAGCAATTTGGAAGGAAGTGGAGACCATTATCCTAAGAATCTTAAGAATGGAGACACAAATACCACATGTACTACCTGATAATTTGGACCTAACTGATAGACACAGAGAGAAGTAAAAGTAATTAGAAATTCAGAAGGGTAGAGGGAAAGGAGGGGAGGGGAAAAGCCTACGTAACCTATCTAACAGGTGATGGGCATACTTATACCCCTGATTTAACCATTAAACAAGGTATCCATGTAACAAAAACATTTTTACCTCCTTCATATTTTGAAATAAAAAATGTTAAAAAAGAAATAAAAGGCATCCTTCTAGGAAAGGGAGACATTAAATTGTGTCTGTTTGCTGATGATATGATCATAGAAAACGCTAAATACTCCATCGGGGGGGGGGGGGAAACTGTTAGAACTAATAAACAATTTCAGTAAAGTCATAGGATACAAAATCAACATACAAAATCCAATCCTGTTTCTATACACTATCTGAAAAATAAATCAAGAAAACAAGCCCATCGTCTATAGCTACAAAAAATATTTAATGGGCTCGGTGCCTGTAGCATAGTGGTTACAGGGCCATCCACATACACTGAGGCTGGCAGGTTCAAACCTGGACTGGGCCTTCTAAACAACAATGGCAACTCCACCTACTTGGGAGGCTGAGGCAAGAGAATTGCTTAAGCCAAATAGTTTAAGGTTGCTGTGAGCTGTGACACCATGGCACTCTACCGAGGGTGACATAGTGACACTATGTCTCAAAAAAAAATATTCAATGAATTTAACTGAAGATATGAAAGATAATGTACACTGAGCACTATAAAACATTAATAAAAGAAATCGAAGAAGACATGTAAATGGAAACATATTCCATGTTCATGGATTGGAAGAACTAATATTGTTAACATGTCCATACTATTCAAAGTGCTCCAAAGATTCAATGCAACTCTTATCAAAAGTCCAACAACATATTTCACTGAAATAGAAAAAAAAAAAAATTCCTAAAATTTTTATGGAACCACAAAAGACCCCAAATAGTCACAACAATCTTGAGCAAAAAGAATATATCCTTGCAAAAAAAGGAATTATTGCACAAAGCCATTATGAAAAACATTAAGGAATTTACTCAAAAATTAAAAAAAAAATAAAGCAGAACTACCAAATGATTGAGCAATCCCCCTAGTGGGCATACATACAAAGGAAATGGAATTAGTATGCTGAAGAGAAACCTGCACTCACGTGTTCATTGCAGTATTATTCACAATATTCAAGATATGGAATCAACTTGTGTTCACTAACAGATAAATTAATAAAAAATGTGCTATGTATGTATATGCAATGAAATACTATTCAGCCTTTTAAAAGAAGGAAATTCTATCATTTGCAACGACATGGATGAACCTGGAGGATGTTCTATTAAGTGAAATAAGCCGGGCACAGAAAAACAAATACTGCATGATCTCACTTATGGGTGGAATCTAAAAAAGGTGATCTTATAGAAGTGGCGAGTAGAACGGTGGTTACCAGAGGGGGTGGGAGGATTGAGGAGATGTTGGTGAAAGGCTATATACAATTTCAGTTAGATACAAAGATAGGTTTAAGAGATCTATTGTACAATCTGGTGACCATAGTTGGTAGCAATGTAGTGTATACTCCAAAATTGCTAAAAGAGTAGAATTTAAATGTTCTCACCACAAAAAAATGAGATGTGAGATAATGAGTATGATCATTGGATTGATTTATCCATTCCACAATGTATGCATATATCGAAACATTCTCTTGTACACTGTAAATGTATACAAATTTTATTTGTCAATTTAAAAATATAGAGCATAGATTCCAAAGCCTGCTGCTAGATTTAAAACTTAGCTCCATTATGAACCCTGCTCATGGTAGCTGTGTGGGAGTTCCTTCAGTTCTCTCTGCCTTACCAGCTAATCCTTTGCAGATGCCAATGAAAACCCTAGTACTGGATGACACTATGCAGGGAGTGATGATATGAAGGGAAGATAAGAAGTCTAAGGGTAGATTCATCATCACATGAGTGATATTCACCATTTTGTCTATTTCCTACAGCATGTGCTGCCTATGGGTAATAATACCACTTTTACCTCAGGCAGAAGATACATGCATCACTAGAATCTCGAAGTTGGAAGGGGGGAACCAAGTGAGGGGTAAACAACAGACTGAATATGGGAGTTTGAAACATTTGCTCCAGCAAGTATGCTATGTCATCTCACTCGGTTAAAATTCCCTGCTATCGTCTTAAAGCCACTGGGCAAATAATTTCTATTCTACTCCTTTGTAATGGAGACAAGTTATTGACTTGGTTATATGATGCCATTAGCTCATCCTCATTGGGAATTTCTAAATACTAATAACATTTTCAAAACAAGCACACATATCAGAGATTATTCTTACTATGCTATTTGCTGATGATTTTTCTATTTTATTATACCATTGATGCAAAAGCCAGTATTTGCTTTGCACTTACTATACAGTGCTTTGCATTTTGAGTATTGTTTTGTGGGTGTGAATGGTATTTCTTGTCTCCTGCACTAACTCAAATACCACATGTAAGTCATTTTCTTTTTGATGGAAATCCACCCAATTCATTAACCTAATGAAAACTTTTTCCAACTCAGAAGCTATCGCATCCATTCCCCCCATCCCTGATTTGGTTTGAATATCTGTGTCCATCTGAAATTCACATGTTGAAACCTAATCTCCAGTGTGAGAGAAGCAGTGGGGACGTTGAGAGGTGATTAGCTCATAAGTGCTCTCTGCTCTTTTGAATGAGATTAGTGCCTTTATAAAAGACATGCAAGGGAACTTGTTAGAACCTTCCGCCACACGAGGACCCAGGAAGACACAACAAGAAGGTGCCATCTTTGAAGCGGAGAGCTAGCCGAGACACTGAATCTGCTGGCACCTTGGCCTTGGACTTCTTGGTCTCCAGAACACTGAGGAAATAAATTCTGTTGTTTATAAATTAGTCTAAGGGGTTTAGTTATCTCAGCTCAAATGGATTGAAACTGTGCCCATTTGCCTTTGGCCCAGGGAAAGCGAGTGATCCATCTGGAAAATGAGGGTTTGGTTCCCATATCTTGATAATATGCCTCTCAAGTTATTAAATCACTTTTCTGTTTTTTTTTTCCATTTGAATACTGCAAACTCTAGCACACATTCTTACCCAGAAGGCTGAAAAGCTATATACATAATATTTGTACACCTTAAAATATGCATGCTATACTTTGATTAGGGAGTTTAAAAACTGTAAAATTGATATGAATGACAATGGATCTCCTCAATCTTAACTGCCTCACAGCAAAATATCAAATTATTCTTAGGCTTTTGCACATAGAATACTGATTATTTTTTTTTAACAGGGAGGCAAAGAACAAGTGAAAACAAAAGAGGAAAAAATTTTCTACACTGACTAGAATGCTTAAGGTTAAAGATCTGAAGCTTACTGAACATATATACTGGTTGTTCAGTGAGGCTATTAACCTGTTAAGGGTAATGTAGCAGGGAGCAGCTGAAACTTCATAGGGAACAAGGGTCCTTGGAGTTCAGCATGAGCCCCACTGCAGACAATCTGTTAACAAGACCTTTTGGAAGTATGACAATCTGGTCTGCACTCTGAGGAATGTTATTTCTAAAAACCAAAGTACATACGACACGACTTCAGGAGAGATGGAGACGCCAGGCAGGCTATTTCTATAACGATGGAATAAAGGGCAAGATCTGTGATTTATGGTGACAAAGAAAGACTAGTAAATCATTAATAGCCATTATCGAGACAGGATGAGTCACTTGAAATATACCACCAGCGAACACCCAAACCAAGCTGCACATTATTCACAAAAATCCCAGTTGTCTGCAGGCTTCCCATTAAATCCTCGCGCTGTGGACAAGAGGCTCAGCACACCGGAAGGCAGGTCACCACTTTGCTGTTGCATTCAGCCTTTGGAGGGAGCGCATCTGACTTTGAATAATGACCTCAGAGGTGCAGGTGCACCCATATTTTCTGACACACACTTTTTCCCACTCTCCAGCCATCCATAAATATTGTGATTTCGCAAAGCAGAGCTCTCACGCGTCAGTGTCTTTGTGTGCACCGTTTTCCCTTCTGCCTGGAACATCTTTTCCTTTTTGTATGTGCAACACATTTTCTTCATGTCTTTGCTCAAATATTACCTCTGCCATGACACTTTATGCCCTGCGAGCATAGTGGTTTCCTCCAGCTCACAGAAATCCCAGAGCACTTTAGACCAATCCCTTAGTCCATACTACGTAAGATTATCGGGGTCTTGTTTCTGACTCTGTCTTTTGCTCATCATTACAAGGCATCCCTAGTATGGTAGTTGGCACATAGCAGATGGTTTATAAATGACTCTTGATTTAACAATTATTTCTGTGAGATAGGCAGAGCAGAAATTTTCAGCCCTATTTCCCAAAAGAAGAAATGGGGGCCCCGAGAAGACAATTGCCTCACCCGTTGTTACACTGCTGATCTGTGCCAGAGTTGGAACTCACACCCAGAGCGGCTAATTCCTATTTTAATATTTATTCAATTGCAACATAGAGTCTCTGCTATGCCTAGGGGTAGCATCTAAAATATCTGGGTTCTTTAGAATAAGAGAGGAACTTCTGTTGATCCATAAATCTCCTTTATATTAGAATGAGCTTTGGAACAGACTCAACGTCCCTGGAGATCAGCTTCTTGCTTGGAGAATAAAAGCAGCCCTTGCTATTTCAAGGCCTAATTTCCACTTGGAACTTGCGAAAATGAAACAAATGCCAGCAGATCTTCTCAAATGCAAGTTCCCTCGTGAAGCCGTCCCACATCTGGGCCTGCCCCCAAGTCCAAATGAATCCTGTCATTTTTAGCTCACAGCTCTTCGTTGTTGGCTCTTTGTGAAACTTCCATTATACCTTATCATACAGTGGATGATGTGCCCTATCTTTTTCCTAAGGTGTGAGCTCTTGGAGGGCAGGGCTTGATGTCACTGCACAGAGAAATTTGTGACTGACTGAGGATTTATACTATCACTTGCTTCTCATCTCCTTGTAATCTTTCTCAGAGCCCAAAATGAGCCACTCCCTCTCTTCCATGCTCGCTCTGCAAGGGCGGCTCCATGAGCCAGCTGCTAGCTTAGTGAATAAGGAACTGCGGGAGGAATCCCTCAGAGCAAAAGCCATTACAAAGAAGGACTGTGTAAAACAAGCTTGCAGGGCTTGGGTGGTCTCATCACATGAAGTCCTGCCAAACTAACAATCTGGCCCAAATGCTTTCCTGGTTCCTGGCCATTTTGGTGTGAGTCATTTGCATCTAAACTGGAAAGAAGGAAGATCTACTGATAAAGTTTGGGAGAAAGGGTTCCTGACATCACACAGAATTTATCCTTCAAGTAATTTTTCGGTGGAATATTCCAAGTGTATAAGCAGAACTAACACGATCATATATAATGAAAGAATAGGGAAGGCATCACCGTTTGAATATGATAGTAACCCTATCTTAATTGCTTCAAAACACAAGTTTCCTCTTGATGACTCACTATGGACAAACTACTGCCTATTTCCTTTGATTGAACTAAAGTGTGACATGTAACCCATAGCAGACACTTTATGCACTGTATTCAATATTACAAAATCCCATTGTGTCAAAGTACTCCCAAGTTACAGACCTGCATTTCCAACTGTAGTCTGTCATGTCCACCTCAGACTCATTATTTGAAATTGATAGTCCAAACATTCCCTTATTAGAGGAAGTGATGTGATGTAGAGGGGACAAAGAGACTTTGGTTAATATACCGGCTCTGCCATTCATTAGTGGTGTGCTTTGATCTATTGAAACTTTGGTTTACTAACTGTAAAAGTGTGGATATGAATAACCAAAACAAAAACCTCCACAGGGTGGAAATGTGCCAGGACACCCGTCAAGCAATTCTCATGTCTCATAGCATTTGCTCCCTACAATGTCCTTACGAAGCAGGTATTATAATTCATCTCGTTTTACCGAGGTAGCACGAGGAGCAGTGTTGGCGCCGAACCCATCTTCTTGTGCACAGTGAACTGTGCTTCTGTTATATATATACAGGATCCTTGCTGTGCAGACTAAACGGGACAGATGAGGAGCACCGAACACACAGGCTGGAATATACCAAGTCCTCAGGAAGTGTAAATTTTCGAACCATTCCCTCTCCTCTCCAAAATGTCTCCTTCTTCTCCTATAATGAGCTTTTTGTTAAGAGCACCCCAATCCACTCTTAGTATGCAGGGAGGACGTGCTCAATGCAGTTTTTCTCACTAGCCCATAACCAGATGGACTCCAAGTTCTATTAAAAACTTTCTCATACCACACTTGTGCTTTCTTATGTATTCTAACTCTTCACTGCCTTTAGCTTGGTCTTCTGTCCTTCTAGTCTGGACTACGAAACAGTCCACTAACTGATATCCCTGCTTCAAACTTATCCTCCAGAGTGCAACCAGAGATTTTAATTAAAAACAAAACAAAACAAAACAAAACAGAATTGGCAGAGACTTGCCACTGGGAAATGAGGCACTTGTCAAAGGGCAACACCTGCTCTGTTCGAGCTTTAAGAAGTGAGAAATACACTTCTCTGATGCTTGAACTATTATGCATTTTTGGCTTTGACAACTTGTTTTAGAGCAAATAATCTCATCATGTCACTTCAAAAAAATATGTTGTTTAAAGGATGCATATATACAGTTATATAGGGGGAATAATTTCAAGAGAGCGATTGTACAGCATGGTGACCATAGTTAATGGTTGATATATTTATTCTTTAAAAATACTAACAGAGTGGACGTTGTGTTCTTACCACAAAATGATAACGATGCAACGTAATACATTTGTTAATCAGGTATATTTCACCATTACATAACGTATGTGTGTGTGTGTCTATATATATATCCTTCAAAACATCATGATGTATACAATAAATACATATATTTCATATGTCAATGTATTTATTTATTTAATTTGTTAATTTATTATTCTTTTTTGAGACAGAGTCTGACTCTGTTACCCTGGGTAGAGTGTCTTGGTGTCATCATAGTTCACAGCAACCTCAAACTCTTGGGCTCAAGCAATCCTCTTGTCTAAGCCTCCCGAGTAGCTGGGACTACAGGTGTCTGCCACAAGGTCCAGTTATATCTTTCCTATTTTCAGTAGAGACAGGTTCTCAGTCTTGCTCAGGCTGGTCTCAAACCCCTGAGATCAAGAAATCCACCTGCTGCGGCCTCCCAGAGTGCTGGGATTACAGGCATGAGCCACCATGCCCAGGCAATTTCATATGTCAATTTAAAAATAAATCAACTTTTGAAAAGGAATAATGCTTCCCTATAATCACTACAGGATAAACATTTCCTATATCACTTCTAGATCATTATCCACTTGATTTTATCACACAGAAGTCCTTCAAAATAGGCATGCTATTTGGCTATTATTTCCCCACATCTTCCTTATCACTGCCATTTTACAAAAACTTATTATTCTTCCACATTCAATGGGAATGTTAACAGCTGGATCCTCATTCTTCTTACAACCTTGGCAGTTCCATTGTACTAGGAGCCTTCTTTGCTTTTTAGGAACTATCTGTGCAACATCCTGAACCCCAGTGGTTTCCAGTTAGACACCAAGTACCATCAATACTACCTCTTGAATATATCACATATCCATATCCTTCTTCAAAACGTTATTTAGTGGAAAAACTAGTAGCTTGAAGTCAAACTGACCTGTACTGCCCTGATAATGACAGCATCGGGGGCAAGTCATTCTTCTTTTTTAACATTCATTTTCTGGATCAGTTAGATAGGGATATTATTATATAATTATGCTGAATAGTTGTGAATATTAGAGATGTTTTGCATTTAGTACCTAACACATAGTCCGTGTTCAATACATAGTAATTACATATATGCATCATAATATCCAATTATTAGTATTTATTATTCAAGTATTATTGGAGCTTCTTAGCTAAATACCTCATCATCAGCCTCACCTTCCTCTAATCTGCCTCTATACTGCTCCCAGAGTGATCTGTCCAAAATGCAACTATATTTGATTCCTTCCTCTGTAATAAACTCTTCAATGGCTCCCCATCATTTTATGGCAACATAGCCTATAAGCATCTCTCCCTACCGCAGACCACTTCCCAGTACCGCACTTTGGCCCAGTCACATCACACTTCTTCCAGTTCCTTCAGTGTGTCATCACTGCCTCTCTGCCTTTACTCCGTAGACCTTCATACCTGCTACACTCTCTATCAAATATTTTCTCCTTGTCTTTTAATCTAATTACTTCACACATCTTTTAGGTGTTAGGTTAAAGGTGATTTCCTCTGAAATTTACTGTTGCTCTTCCCCACAGACTCACTTCAATGCCCCTGCTAGATGCTTCCATGGTGCTATTTTTCCCATCGCGTCTCATAAGAAACATGGATTTTTTTCATGCATGATGTCAATTCATGAATACCTACCTGTCTTGGTGCATGCCATGTCCTCTGGCTGGTATACTCTCCCCCACCTCATGTCCGTCTCTCATCTGTTTGACAGTTACCTACGCTTCCTTCAAGATTCAAGAGAAAAACTCGGTCTTGCTTCCTTGTGCAACTTTCTGGGATGCACCCCTTTGGGTGTTCCTTATGCTGTCATTCCATCACATCTTTAACCTTCCTTTATTTCAAGAATTTTATATTATTGGGTAGATATCCGTGTGCATCTCTAACTACCACACTGTAAAGCCATTAAGAGTATAAACTATGACCAGGTGTGCTTACGTCTGTAATCCTAGCACTATGGGAGGCACAGCTAGGGGGATTGCTTGAGCTCAGGAGCTCGAGACCAGCCTAAGCAATAACCCCAACTCTATGAAAAACAGAAAAAAAAACTAGTTGGGCGTTGTGGCAGGCACCTATAGTCCCAGCTACTCGGGAGGCTGAGGCAGAGGGATCACTTGAGCCCAGGAGTGTGACATTGTTGTGAGCTATGATGATGCCACAGCAATCTACCCAGAGGGACAGAATGAGAGTTTGTCTCAAAAAAAAAAAAAAAAGAGAGAGAAAGTAAGAAAGAAAGGAAAGAAAAGAAGAGTATGAACTGTCTTATTTATTGCTGCACCTCTGCAAATGATCTCAGAACCTTAAACATAATAAACACTTGTAAATGTATTGAATGAATGTTTCAAGTCAATGGGATAAAATCATTTCAAATCCAATAAATATTTGTCCCTCCTATTAAAATAATGAACAGGATCTTTTTTTTTGCTTTTACCACGTGTTATGCTTTATGCAACATGCATATAGAGAGTAAGAAGAAAGAACAATACAATCAATATGTTTACCCGGATCCTCATAAATAAGATGTCATTAATATAGATGAAGTTCCCTATAGATACACATCTCAATAAGGGAAAACATAAATGTGTTCATAAATGTGTGTACCATTAGGGCTGGGCTCTGCTAATTTTTTGTGTATCATTCCTATTTTTGTATGTGTGCTGCTGAAGTAAGCAGCAGGTAATGGACTTGGGTCTGCATTTTTATGATTGTTCTGAGGTCTCAAGATGAGGCCAGGCGAGGCTTCTTTCTAAACTGCCCCAGTTATACACCCATGCAATGCCTGCTGAGATTTTTCTGTGAAGTTTTTCTTCCCTAGTTTTCCCATGGAACTCACATAGGATTCTGAGGGTGGAAATAATTAATGATAGGGATACTGCAGAATAACACTTCCTGTAAAATCCTACATGTCCTGCCCTCGTTATCCAATTAGCACTTTTCATGCACCTGCAAGACAGGCATCAGCTACATTATTGTCCGACTGGAGAAAGCACAGTTTATGACTTGTGAAAGGTCACTAGGCGAATCAATTGTAGGGCTATAAAGAGAGAAGCCAGGCTTTTATCTCTCAGTTTTGAGCCTACATCTCCCTTCAGACCCACTTTCCTGGATCCAAGGTGAACTCTCTACTGCGTAGATCAATGGCTTCATCATGCTTCTGTGCTTCTGCACTTCTTCTATCCTGTACTTCAGAATAAGCACAAGGTCATCCAACATAGACTCCCATCTCATCCAACTTGACTTTCTTGTCCAATTCAGACTAAAATGAAAAACCAAGGGTCACTATCTTCCCATTCATCCAACTTTATTTTTAGGTAGCTAGTGCTTTGCTCTACTTCATCCTCTGCCCTCCTCAATCTTTATATTTCAACATTCCCATCCTCTACCTCTCTTCTCTACCCCTCCTTCAAAACTCAAAAGCCTTTCCTCTATCCTCTCTTGCCTTTAATGTTCAGCTTCTCCTTTATCCTGTTCTCCTCATCCATTCTCTATTCTTTCACTTTTATTATTTGCAACGTCTACTGGGTTCAGTTCATCTGTCTACCATTCTCTCCTCCCTCTAGTTTCTCTTCCATTTGCTTAGTGTCTTTACTCATCCTCATCTCTTCTTCCTCATTCTGTCCCTCTATCAACCTCATCTTTCCATACGTCTTCTCTTCTGTCTGCATTTACTCCACTCCATTCTTTATACAAGTGTGAACTCTTACTGCATGTTATTACAAGCATGCCCCCTTCCATCTATTCTTTCACTAATGCTTTATTCTCTCCAAATTCTCCTTCATATATTATATCCACTCATACTTGTCTTCTTTCCTATCCTCTCCAACTCCTCTTCAGCACTGGTACCTAACTTTATAAACTTTCATGCAATGTAAGAAGAGATGTCCTTCTTCCTTTACCAGTAAAGGATACCATCCCCTTTATGGTTTTCTCTGGGAACTTGCTGTCACAAAAACATTATGTTTACTATATCTTCAATCTCTGTCCTTCTGCTGACTCCTGTACTATCTCACAAATATGTGCATGTCTCTCCATTAAAAAAAAGGCAAGTTTTTTTTTAAACCTCTGAATGTAGCTATTACTTAGCCCTTCATTTCATTTTTCAAACAAGCTTCTGGAAAGTATTTTCTAGATTTCCACTGGAAATACTGTTCCCACTACCTTAACTCCAATTCCTAAAACCTATCCATTGCATTAGCCACTCCATTGAAGTACTGGGTATGAAGAACACTAATGGTCTCCATGTTACCAAACCTAAGACACACTTTTAAGTCTCTATGTTACTTGATCTCCTGAAATAGCTAAAAACATGGTAAAAATGTGCAAATAATATTAGACAGCATGACTTGAAGCTAAACTACCAGAGTATTAATGCTGGTTGAACCATCTACTACCTAAGGGAACTTAAAAGTTTTGCTTACACACTTTGTGTCTCAGTTTTCTCATATGTATAGTGTGGATAATAGTAATTACATCATAGAGTTGTTATGCAGATTGTAAAAGTAGAATGATTATAACAGTGTCTGGTATATTGTTTGTACTATACTGATGCTATTATTGATCACTAGTATCCAGAAAAACATAAAGACTCTACCAAAAGACTCCTAGAATTGATAAGTAAATTCAGAAAGTCTCAGGTTACAAAATCAATGTACATTAATCAGTAGGCCTTCTAAATACCTATAACTGCCCAGTGGAGAATCATCCTGATCTTATTTAAACTCTTTACTCCTTGATTTACCAGTCAAAATGGATTAAGAAACAATCCGAAAATCTCAATATCTTAAATCAATAAAGGTTTATTCTCACTCTCACTATCTATCTCTAGATGGAGATGGGAGTGCTTGCTTCTACATCAGTCTCAAGAAAAAACAGAATGATGGAGACAAGACTACCTGACATTATACTAGTCACTGAGGCCAGGAGAAAGCAACATGACCCAAAAGAACAAGTTACATGACTGTCCTTTACACACCCATAATTACCCATACATTTGGCATTTCAGTTAATATTATTTGTGATTATCTAATTAGTCTTTTCTCCCAGTTTTATTATGATTGTCCTAAGCACAGGGATCATTTATCATTAATGTATGCATACCTAGAATTTAGTTTAGGACCATGTATATATTAAGAAATCAAAACATATTTGGTGAATGAAAAAAATGAAATGGATACTTATCTTTCTTCTATCCACAATTTCCCTCCCTCTTGTTCATCTCCTCCAGTGTCCCTTCTTCTACTTCTCTATGACTTGTCTTCTTTTGTCCCATCTACAATAACTGCTTTGCCAAGTTCTCCTCTCTCTTTAGAATATGCTAAAATCTAGCCTGTTTATTTTAGTCTGTATTCTCCTTTATCTTCTCAGCTTTTCCTATTTATTTATTTATTTATTTATTTATTTATTTTTGAGACAGAATTTCACTTTGTCACCCTCAGTAGAGTGCTATGGCATCACAGCTCACAACAACCTCAAATTCTTGGGCTTAAGTGATTGTCTCGCCTCAGCCTCCCTGCTAGCTGACTACAGGCACCCGCCACAATGCCTAGCTATTTTTAAAGACGAGGTCTCACTCTTGCTCAGGCTGGTCTCAAACTCGTGAGCTCAGGCAATCCATCTGCCTCTGCCTCCCAGAGTGGGAGAATTATAGGCGTGAGCCATCACGCCCAGCCTAACTTTTGCTTTTTTCCTCTCTTCTCATGCTCTTTCTCTTTTCTCTACCCTTCTCTCCCTGATTATATGTATACGTATACATACATATATACATATACACACACACTCATTTGTACATCATCTATATATATACAATTTGATTTATAAACATCAAATCTGGAGAGGAGGTATATCTATGGAATACATAGATATACATACACATCCGATCAATCGTCTCCCCTCTCCGCTCTCTACTTCTCGTTTCTATACACTGTCCTTCTTTTCTCGATTTCTTCTCCCCCATTTTATGCTTATTTATCCTCTAGTCTCTCATCTCCTTCTCTCTCACTTAACTTTTCTCTTTTTTAAGCATTCGTTTGCTTTCCTTTCTTCCTTGGCCATCTTCCTGGCTCTCAAATTCTTGTAGAAAGAATAAGTAGCAAATTTGAAATAATGAGGAACTAGTATACAGGCAAACATACTTCATTTGTTCATCATGCTTTTACCAAGTATGCGTTATTTCAGTGTCATTGTGCAAAATAACAAATACAAAAATTTCAAATTGCCATAGAACCTGTACTGAAAGATTGCACCTATTCTTTTAAAAAATGTTCACTCAGGTACACAAATTCAATCCTCATTAATGTATGCATACCTAGAAATACCTTAGCTTCAGCAAAGAATAACTTCTGGTGGAGAAACAACTGAAAGCATAAAAGCAAACACATGAACTAAGAAAGTTTTTTAGTATTAGGGCAAAGAATCTTATTGCACTACAAATGCTTTCAAAGTTATTCTTTTTGACAGCAAAATCCAATGCCTAATGACAGCAACGATGAGTCATGAAATACATAAAATTGTGAAGGTTCTGTGCATTGCGAGGGTGCAAAGTATGATATATATTTTATATTCAATAAAAATATCAATGCCCACATATGTATGCTTTACATATATACATATGTATAGGATGTTTAAAAGATATCATCTCGTTTGGAAACTTCACTTCTATCAAACTGCTCAGCATCCTAGGCAATGTGGCATAAAATGTTAGTATAATTTTTTGTTTATATACATAAGACACTGCTTCCTAAAATACTGATTATTATCTCATTTGATTCAAATACCTCTGTGTCTTAGAGGGGGTTTGTTGCTGCAGTTAAGCCTAGCCTATTCTGATTATCACAGTGTTCATGGCTGTTTATATGTGTTTGTAAGTTTGCATAATAAAGTGTCCTGAAATATGTGTGTCCCTCTGTCTTATTCTGCGTGTCTTTGAGTCTGCATGCATTAATGCATCATGAACACACATCTCTGTGTGTCTCAGAATGTTCCTATGTGTAACTCCGTATAGCATATGTGTATCTGGAATATGTGTTATGTATGTACACACACAAATGTGTCAGGAAGTATCTATGTATATGTGCATTTCCAATCTATAAGCTTGACAGAATTTTTAATAAATTCACTAAAAAATGCTGCTTTCAATCCCAGTAATACCCCCAGGATACTTTAAGCATAGCCCACCACTTTCTGACCTCATTGTGTAGAGAAGGGTCCCATTGTCCACCAGTCTAAGCAGCTTGTTGGGTGTGGTCATGTTATGAGCCACTGATTTCTTGCCATTGTGGAAGAAGGTGTCAGGAGTCCAGATTTTACTAGCCAGGAGATTGTTCAATGGAAGGATCTTCATGGGTCCATCAAATTTCAGTCTTTCATCATGCCATGTCTGTCGAAAAAATACATCAATAGTGTACTCCTAGGGACAAAAAGAGAGAGAATGATGTTTCAGTAAAGTTCTGGCAAGGGTTCAATTACCATTAGCAAATATTAATCACCTTAAATATTTATTCTGATGCAAAGCAGAAAAATTCTATTAACAGTAGTCACTGGTGAATAAGGAAAATGATTACGGTTCAGAAACAATGCTATGGTGATCAATAAATAGAGATAACATATCTAATAAGGCTTTGCTTAGGAAGGTCAATGCCAATGCTGACCCACACATCAAATGAGCTGACCATAACACTTTGCCTTATGAAAAAGCAACAGCTCCCTTCTGCATGCAGTGACATCTTTATAAGAACAAACTCCTTACCTGAGCTCTACTGTTGAATGATCCCATAGAACGTCAAAGGCTGATATAACAATTACCATAAAAGTATATTATGAGCATCAAAACCAAAACTGTATATTTTAACACACATTTCATTTGAGCCTCAAAATAACAACATGTCTGTTGGTGAGTAGATTATCATCTTCAACAAATAATGAAAACTTTTTTTTTTTAGACAGTCTCACTATGTCACCCTTGGTAGGGTACTGTGACGTCATAGATCACAGCAACCTCCAACTCTTGGGCTTAAGCGATTCTCTTGCCTCGGCCTCCCAAGTAGCTGGGACTATAGGTGCCTGCCACAATGTCCAGATCTTTTTTGTTGTAGTTGTGATTGTTGTTTAGCAGACCAGAGCTGGGTTTAACTCCACCAGCCCCAGTGTATGTGGCCGGCACCCCAACCGCTGAGCTACAAGAGCCAAGCCCAAATAATGAAATCTTATAAATAAATAAGACAAAAACAAAATAAATACAACTAGAAAAATTGAATAAATGAACAGCAAATTCATGAAATGGATAAAAATTGCCAATAAACATGAAGAAACATTTCAAATTTGTTATCAACCCAAAACAAATTAAAATAACAATAAATGTTCCAAGGGTGACAGAACAAATTGATTATATTTTTTTATTTGGGTGCATCATCCCATAAGAAATTAATTATAAAGTCTGAATGACTATAGACATGCATATCTATGTATCTAGGGGGAGTGACTGACAGCAGATGGAAACCCTTAAAAGATGGCAGTAGCAATAGATTAGAATGCTGAGTCTGTGGTTGCCTTTTGTGAAGATGCTCCCCAAACCTAGAATTCCTTTGACATATAATGATGGCCTTCCTGGCTCAAGGTAGCAGAGAATCTGGAATACTAGGAGTGAGACTCCTGAAAGCAAGAGAGCCAGAGAAGGGATGGACCCCCTAACCCTGGATATATACTCTTCCCCAAATCCTGGGTGACCTCTATACTACACACAAATGGCAGAGACCCTGGGCCTCAATTTACAAAAAGCAGATAGAAACAATAGGGTAGTGCTCCACTAAATGAAAGAACTATAGTGGGTGATGTTTGTGTGTTTTTAGACTGAAGGAATTTCTCAGTCCATTACAACTCAAGCAGCAGAAATCTGAAAATGCATTAGCTTAATGCATCAAGGAAAACCTCAAGAATAAAAGCTGAAAATTCATGAGGAAGTTTTGGAAGCAAGAAAACTACTGAGAAGGTAAGTCCCAAAATCTGAATACAAGCTCTGCCCATATCTTTGACTGACCAGTAAACTACACAAGGCACGGGGGCACTTCACATTGACCAGGTTGAAAAAAGAAGATGAAGCATGCCGAAGTTGTACAAATACTTCAGTTTAAAATCCCCTAGCAGGTTCTAATCACACTGGGAACTAACTTTCCCTAATATAACTTGGCCCCTGCCTTCCTCTCTGAGCTCTTCTCCAAATACTCTTCTTCCTACTGATAAGCCAGTCTAGCCTCTCTTCCTCCAGCATGCCAAATACATTTCTTGCCTAAGGATTGGAAGATGCTGTAATTTATTCTCTAAAGTGGAACACTTTTGAGAGGGAGAGAAGGCTGTATTGATAACCATGATTATAAGTGTAAACTAGGACTGTGGCAGGTGAAAAGCTGGAATTAGACTCCTACATAATCCAAAATCCTGAAGGAATCCACCTTCAGCAAAAGGGGAAACTAGATCAAATGAACTGACAAACCCAGCCCACAATACAAAAATTCAAAAAAGGAAAAGCTCAGTGTAGAGGAGAAGGTATTTCTACTGACATTTAGCAGCCTCAATCCTAATCTTATGCAAGTGTGATGTCAAAATATACACTGTCTTCCTGATCTGAAGCTTACAACCATCACATCTCATTCAAAAGTTACCATATTAGAGAGGCATTTTTTGATCATCCTGTCAAAAATAGTGACCTCCCTTTCCCTTACCATGAGTTATTTTTCTTTTTCGCATCACTGAAAAATATATCTTTGTTTACTATTTCTTCTACTTCGATAGCCTGGGTGTTCCATGAGACCAGAGACTTTCTTCTGTTTGTTGCTATATCCTCAGCACCCAAAACTCTACCTCGTATATAGTTGATGCCCAATAAGCATTTTTGAATTAGTAATTGAATGAATCCTCATGAAAGGACTACTAAAAGAAGCTCTTCAGGTAGTTGAAACTGAAGCCAGTAGAAAGAAGCAAGAAAGAATAGCAAGCACAAGGGTAAAGTAAACAAAGAATAGGTGCTACGAATAATAGCAAGGGCCATAAAGTCAAGGTAGAACAAATAACTAGAGTAAATGGAATGAGAGCGTAGAAACACGTGGGGTAATGCATCCTTATCTGGAAGGAGAGCAGAGATACTGAGCAGCATTAGACTGTAGGCCAGGTATGTATAACAGAAATAACAAGGTAAAACTTATAAAACAAGAGATAAAAACAAATGTGAACATACAAAATGTTTCAGTCTTACAGGAGGCAAAGGAGAAAATAAAGGATAGAAAAGCAGGGAGAAGGCTTGGTGCTTGTAGCTCAGCGGCTACAGTGCCAGCCTATATTGGGTCCGAGCCTGGCCCAGGCCTGCCAAACAAAGACAACTACAACAACAACAAATTAGCCAGGCATTGTGGCAGGTGCCTGTAATCTCGCTACTTGGGAGGCTGAGGCAACAGAATCCCTTAAGCCCAAGAGTTTGAGGTTAAGGGATTAACGCAACAGCACTCTATGGAGGTTGACATAGTGAGACTTTGTCTCAGAAAAAAAAAAAAAAACAGGGCGAAAAGAATACATAAAATAAGATAGAATAAAAAAACTAAATATAGCTGGAGGATAAACAATGTAGCTGCATGCTATATATATGCATGAGGCACATCTAATGACAAGAGTTTAAAAGTAAAGTGATAGGGAGTTTAAACACATTGTTCTTAGTAAAGTACAAGAAGGGAAAAGCAAGTATCCAATGTTCTCAATACTAATATGAAGCCAGCAGACGGTCTAATACACAGCCACACAAGAGAAAAACTCAACTCAATTCATCTTGGGGGCAGAGGGGGAGGAGAGAGGGGATCAAGGTGGAGAGAAGGAGGGGGATTGGTATGTTCCCATCTCACGGGCACAATGTAAGGGTATATGGCACACCTCCCAGATGCGAAACAGAACTACGATAGGGACTTTACCTAATAAACACAAACATTAGAAACTAATCGTTTGTACCCTCATATGAATCTGAAATTTTTTGAAAAAAGGAGAAAAAATGAAAGTAAAGTGATGGGAAATATGTTATGTGAAAATCCTTATAAAAATAAAGGTGATAGAGCTATAAAATACAAACAAAATGGACTGTAAGACAAACATTTTTATTTGGGATAAATATTATATTGAAAAAATGAAGGATCTCAAGTGGAGAATATAGCACCTCTAACGTTGTATATATAACAATAACACGAACTCAAAATACACAGACAAAAACTGAATCACATGGAGAAATTAATAATCTCATAGATTCTCACTAAGTGAAAGATCAGTCAGACAAATAACATACCATATGATTAAAAAATTAGAACAACCCAATTAACAACCATGAGCTAGCAAACACACATGGACTTAAACACTTAACAGGTAGTAAATCACAAATGGAGCATGTATCTAAAAATATGACTGTACTAAGCTATAGGGAAAATCTCAGGAGACAGACAAAGATTTCATATCTTATAAATGATCTTCTTTAAACATGAGGCATTAAATTAGAAATTAAAAACAACAAAGTTTTACAATCGGAAATTGAAGTACACACCACAAAAAAATTTTAAGAAATCAAAAAGAAATCTTAAGTGATATTAGAAAATATTTAAAACTGACCAATAATGAAAATGTTATGAAATCGTCTTTTGGGCTCTTAAAGTGGTACTTGGAGGGAAATAGGCCACTATACCCCACTAGTTTCTCTATTTCTAGTAGAGGCCAGGGTTTCATTCTTGCTCTGGCTGCCCTAAGAACTCCTAAGCTCAAGCTGTCCACTTGCCTCAGCCTCCCAAAGTGCTGGGATTACAGGCATGAGCTGCTGCACCCAGCCCATAAAGGTAGCCTTATTAAGAGAAGGAAAACCAGTAAGCAAATCTACCTTAAGAAATCAGAAGGACCAGAGACTACTCCAAAGAAAGTAAAGAAAGGGATGATCAAGATAAGAGCAAAAATGAAGGGAAACAGGAAACACAAAGAAATAATACAGATGATGAACAACCCCCCCACCAAAAGTAAAGTGCCAGGTTGCTTTGAAAACAAAAATGATATAGAAAACTTCTCATATATTTAATTAAGTTAAACTTAGAGGAAATAGTCATGGGTAGAGGTTGATAAGTGAAATTCCGTTATACTATTTTCTCCACTTTGATGTGTGTGTGTGTGTGTGTGTTTGAAGCAAATTATAGGGAAATAAGAGTTGTGACAGGGCAATCAGTCAAGGGCTTTTTACAGTTGGACATGCCAGAAACAATGGTGGCCCGAACTAGCACAGTAGCAGAGTAGGTGGTGAGTAGTAGTTTAATTTGGGATCACACATGAACATACATAAAAAGACTTTGAATAAAATAACATGAAAACAAACCAAGAAACATATAAAAAGTAATATATTATTATAAAGTCGGATTCTTTTAAAGAATATAAAGACAACCTAATATTAGGAGATCTGTTAATGTAATTAACCATATTAACAGATTAGAGAAGAAAAATCATGCCATTAATCTTAATAGGAGGAGGCAAAGTAGTATTTTTTATTTATTTATTTATTTTTTTGCTTAGCAAGCCTGGGTAGGGTTCAAACCCGCCAGCCCTGGTGCACGGGGCCAACACTCTAACCATTGAGCTACAGGCGCCCAACATAAGTTGTAACATTTTAAATACATTTGCAACTAAACACACACGCTCACACAAACCCCTGGTAGAAAACTAGAAATGAAACATACAGTGCATATAAGTCACATGCACTAGTGCTTAGCATCATTTATCTTGTGCTTGCTCTTTCTAGGAAGTCTTGCGGAAATTCTCTTAAGTCCTGCCTTCTTAAATTAAAAATCAAAACTTAAATTCCCAGAATTTCTTGGAACTAGAATCAAGCCAGTGACCTAGGAGCCACCAACACATGCACACACACAGAGCAATGATACAGGCATTGTGTACACATCCTTTAGTGCACATGTCTGAGTTTCTGTAGGGTGTGTACTTACAGATAAAATTGTATTCATTTTAATCACATGTGCCTGCATATTTTTAACTTTTTTCAGATAGGGCCAAATGCTCCCATGATGGATTGTATCAATTTATAATTCCATTAGCAGTGTGTGAGAGCTCCATCTTTGTCCATTTTTGCTAATACTTTGTATTGTCACACTTTATTTTTGACACTTTGATAGGTCTGAAATGGTACCTAATTCATTTTATTTGCATTTTTCTGACAGTCAGAACATAGTATCATTGCTCTTTAAAAGCAGGATAACCCAGAAATAGCCCAAAGGTACATTAACAAGAGAATGGATAAGTCTATGAGTAAATAGCCATACAATGTAATCATCCACAGCAGTTAAAATCAATGAAGTAGAGTAAAATGCATCAAAATGAAAAGCTTTTAATACATGGTTGAAAAAATAAGTTGTAAAATAATATGCATGCCATGATGCATTTTATACAAAAGTCTGACAACATGAAAACTACTATTTCTTATTTATGAACATATGTGATATATACATTATATGGTATAAATCTATAAATGGCAAAAAGAAACAACAAATTTATGGTTGTGACTATTTTTGTGAAAGGAAGGAGAGAGGGAAATAAATGGGACCAGTGTAAGGTACACAGGGGATTTCACCTGTATCATTAAAGGTTACTTTTTAATATAATAAGAACTATGATGCATTCTTGAGATTTAAAAGAGTTGGGTCATAAGTACTTATTTTTTTATATATTATGTTTTACATAGTCGAAACTAGGGGGAAAAATTGATTATTTGCTCCATAACTATCCTATGACCTTTGGCCAAAAGCAATCAGATTCTGACCTGACAATTTTAGAAATGCAATCAATTCCTTCCTTGCAAATTGAGCCCTTGTATACTCTCCAAGGATGATTGCCTCCAAATTGACAAATGAATTCTGTTGTTCTGTGAGGCATTTAAATCAAATCTTCCAGATAATAAGCCTAAGTCTGCCTCCTGGGAAAGGCACTTAATATATTTACTAGACAGGGCAGAGATGGCACTTAGCTCTTGGGTGAGCATCTCTGGCTTGGTGTTAGAACCTGAATGGCTTCAACTCTCCAATATCACTCCTTGTGTTAAAGCAGGCTCCCAGAAGGAACCCATGGGGCTTACTGAACTTTAGCAGGGTGTGAAGTGAAGGTACTTGACAACTGCATTACTGGGAAGGCCTCGTCATTTCCCCTAACACAGGCCACACCCTCTTATTTTAGCCATCCCCTCCTCTTTCTGCTGTTTGCCTTCTTTCCATCAGTCTCTATTTTCGAAAATCATAGTCCACATTCCTTGGTCAAATGTATACAGCCTTTAAAATAGTCTTTTTTCTTTCTTTCTTTTTTTTTATGAAGTCATTTGTACATAGATCATGAATACATTTATGCCATTATGGGATTCAACATGTCAATTATTTGTACAAATTGGAGTGCTTACATCCTACTAATCGACATAGCCTTCACCTCATTTACCCAATTACAGCGTGAAGACATTTATGATCTACACCTGATAAATCCAATTTGTGCTTGCAATATGCTCCATAGGTGTGGTCCCCCCACTAACCCTCCCTCTATCGACCCACCTCCCTCCCTTCCCCTCTCCCTCCCCTTCCCTCCTTTATCCTAGGCTATAGTTGTGATTCATTTTTCATATGCAAGTGTCAGTGATTATAAATTGGTTTCATAGTAATACTGAGTACATTGGAGATATTTTTTTCTATTCCTGAGATACTTTACTAAGAAGAATATTGTCCAACTCCATCCAGGTAAACACAAAAGAGGTAAAGTCTCCATTTTTTTAAAAGCTGCATAGTATAGTCTTATTGGCATTGTTTATGTGTCCTGCCTGTCTATGCTACATAAAAGTATCCCAAGAGATTTCCTGGTCGTGGACTCCTAGGCAAAGACCCTTGGACATGTACACCTGTATAGCTTATAGAATAAGAGGAAACTTATTCCAAGAGGCTCTCAAAATAGATAAATCTTCCCACCCATTTTGTGCCTCAAACTGCCAGTAAAGGAGGGCTTGAAGTGGATGTTGTCACTTTTTCTAGTGCTGGGGAGAAAACAGGTACAATAATTTCAAGTCCACTGCCACCAGGAAATAAGTTCCTACGCTACTTTCTTCTTAATGAACAGATCTTTTTTTCTTTACAATGTTCGGATACTTGGATAACTTTGCATGGTTTTAGTCAGCAGTTGTCAAACCAAAATATTTGTCATCTGAATCATTATGAAGAATCGTTACTATAGTATTTTCTATGGGTTCTTATTTCCCGGGGCTCCATTTGATTTTTCTTATTAAGTTAGATGGTTAATTCTCTTACTGTATTGTCTACTTGCACCATTCCCTGGTTGCCCACTGTATTCTCTAGGAAGTTCTCTGCTGACAAGTGACAGCTGGCACTTGTTACCTAACAGGATCTAAGCAGTCAATGTATCCCTGGAGAGATGATGAAGTTCACAGTACCTAAAACTGGCATTTTAAGTTTCCGAATTATTCTCTCCCTGACTTTCCTAACATCACTCTTCTTTGTCCCTTTTATTCTTGCTAGTTTTCTTCATACACTTCAGATAGATATTGTTGAATACATAACCCATGACCCTGGGCCCCTACAGCTCTGGTGTGCTCAAGGACCAGAAGAGAAGTCACAACAGTATCTGGGGCTGTAGGATTTTGAGAGCTAGAGAAGCCAAGTCAAGTCAGGAGGGGATTTGGACCAGAAAAGCAGCTGAAGTCTTTCTCAGCTATGACCTTTCTCCCTTCCTTTCCAATCACTGACCGTGTGCACAGAATGCTATTCCTAAGCCAGTCCCCCCGCCCTCTGCGTCCTAATTCTGTGCATCCTTTTTCTCTCCTTGCCACCTCCAACTTCTTTCCATACATCCAATCAAGAAAGAGAATGGTCTAAACTCTCCTAACGATAGATAATGAAGTAAGGTTGCATGGCCTCAGTTCACTCCAATTCGGATAGTATTCCTTGTTCCGCTTCTCTCCTGGAAATCACAGACACAGAATTGGTGTTAACTGCTGAGGACCCATGCATTGTGTGGCCATCAAGTTCCATTTGTTGCGAATGGATACCACAAGTCTTTCATTCGCAATGCCTGTAAAATGCCCATGGCAGCCAGTTTCCAATGTATCTCTTGTACCCTGCATTAAAATTCTTGCTTTCTCTGACTTGTTCCTTGGCAACATCTACCACTGTTAAGCTTTCATCTCTGCTCAGTCGCCCACTGTCATGGTTTCTTATCCTCATGAATGGAGAAGTCACTAAGACCAGTAGTTTGCTGCTTGGCGCCATCATCACTGGCTCACCAGTCTTGCTACTAGCAGCGTCTTCTGTGGAAGGCTACTTTCACCCTTTATCTGCAGGGTTTGCTGCTCATGTTTCATATCATCTCAACAAACACACAGAGGAGACCTCCGTCAGCTTCTATGCTCAGTGCTGGATATTTAGACAGGGTCCTGACATGTTTTCTGCCTTCGAAGAGCTCTCATTCAAGTAGAGGGACACAGATATTGTTTTTCCCTCAAATTTAATTTGTTCCACGTCACTCATTTTTGCACTTAACAAATAATTGGGAGTTTACCACGTACCAAACCCTGACTTAGGCATTAATGATACTGAGAGGACAAAACGGACATGCTTCACACCTTCATGGGACTTTCTGTCAAACTAAGGACCTGTGTCTATAAGGGCTCGTATTTGACCAAGGAATGCAGTAGGTACGTAAGGTTACAGGTGGTGCTGTTTCAGTCCTCAAACAGGCACACAATTCCCCCTCCCCTCCTGTGAAAAAAAGACTGCCCCTATTTCCTTAGGAAAGTCAGTTGTCTCTCTCTCTCTCTCCCCTCCCCTTTCTTTCTCTCTCTCTCACACACACACAGGGTCTCACTCTTATCAGGCTGGTCTCAAACTCTTCAGCTCAAGTAATTCACCGACCTTGGCATTCCAGAGTGCTAGGATTACAGGTGTGAGCCACTGCGCCTGGCCTAGGGAAATTGTTTTGGACTTGGAAATCCCTGTTTGACTTTAAATGAGCCAAGAACTCCACCAGATCAACTTTTCACCTAGGTTTTAAAGAAGTCTATGGTCTCAAGGAAGGATAGGTTGTTGCTGCAACTAGTTGCTAAAAAGTCAGAGGACTGCCTGATGCTTTACCCAAAGTCATCCTTGACCCTGGATAAATTGGCACAGTTTACTAAGCAGTATAGGAAGAAGACTTTTATGAAAAACACAAGAAATCTGTTTTGCAGCCATAGTGATGGCAGCTACTCTGCCTTGTGACAGGATGGAAGATGAGGTAAAAATAATGTGAAATGTATTTGACCAATGACTGCCCTCCCTATCAGGAAAGAATTATTCTGTTGCTTCAGCTTCATAGTGAAGAAGAAAGGCTAGGTGCAGTGGCTCATGCCTGTAATCCTAGGACTCTGGGAAGCCAACGCGGGTGGATTTCTTGAGCTCAGGAGTTTGGAACCAGCTTGAGCAAAAGCGAGACCCTGTCTCTACTAAAAATAGAAAAACTGAGCCAAGACGATTGCTTGAGCCCAAGAGTTTGAGGTTGCTGTGAGCTATGACACTACAGCACTCTACCCAGGGAATCAAAGTGAGGCTCTGCCTCAAAAAAAAAAAAAAAATCAAGCAAGTAAAATATGAGATTTCAAAAGAGAGAAAGTCACAATTGTTAGAAAAGTCTCCAGCGCCTCTGCCCACCCACATGTTCCTGCTTGGATGGGGAAGGGGCAGAGAGAGGAGCTGGCTGGGGCAGGGTTTATGTGTGTGCTTCTGTGGCACTCCGGGGTGTAGGCGTCACTATGTGTGAGTCTGTAGAATGCCTTGGACAGTGTGGGGGCCGTATGTGCTGTACACCTATTTGTTGTGTGCACGTACACTTGTCTGAATGTCTTTGTGGATGCTGGTGCACGAGTGAGAAGGAACGAGTGTGTGTGCGCGCACATGTGTAGGGAACCCTAATCCATAACTAGCCCTCCGCAATACAAAGGAAGAGCTGCGTGTCTCTGCTGAGTCTAGTTACTCCCGATGGCCCGTGAGCTCTCTGAATGGAGGGCGCTCTAGAGCCCCGTAATGCAGAGCTGGGTGCCTAAGGAGCACTTACTAAATGCCCACCTGGCAACAAGTTCGCTGCTTGCCTAGATCTGGTCAAAAGGTTGAGAGGGCATAATCTAGACATACAGACTTTCTTGTTGCCCTTCGGAGACGGCAAGCCCTCACTGAGTTCTCCCTATGTGGCAAGTGCTCTGTTAAGTGCCAGGAAAGCCATGAAGACTTGATACTTGCCCTCAAGGAGTTCACAGAGAATCTACGGTACCCTTCCTTTTATTTCACACTTGAACAACAAAGTTCAGGCCTCTCTCCAAGCCTCCCAACCACTCACATACTTGTGACTTTCTCTCTCAAGAACTAGCTGGTTTCTCGGACTCCTAGACCTCACCACTGACTAAAGAGCCATGTAATATCACTATGCCTACATCAGCTCTCAGCCTCCAGCCTTTTTCCTCTTGCAGTCTATCCCGAAAAGACCACCAGATGAATTATTTTTAAACAGCACTCATTCATATATTTTCACGGACCTACTCAAATCCACTCAATGGCTTTGCATTACCTACAGGATAGACTCCACCACTTCTCTATGCAACTATTTGTATTTGCCCGATAGGTAGAAAGAAGCCTTGTACCCCGCCAAGTAGTATGCCCATTGAAAACAGACATACAGAAAAAAATCTTAGTAATCAATAGAGACACTACTTATTTTTGAGCATATTCTCCCTGATGGTTAGACTTTTTTCTTTTTTGAGACAGGGTGTCAAGCTGTCAACCTAGGTAGAGTGCCATGGGTTCATAGCTCACAGCAACCTCAAACCCTTGGCTCAAGCGATCCTCTTGCCTCAGTTTTTCTATTTTTAAGCAGAGATGGGGTTGCCACCTTCTGACTCATCTCTCCATGGCATTCTTTGCTTTGGCAGTAAGAAGGGGGTGATCTTTGCAGAGGGCTCATGCTGTCCTATACCTTATTTCTCGCATCTGTAATGAAGCTCCCTTTTCCCCCCAAATTAGTAGAAGAACCAGTTTCCAGAAGTAGATTAGACTCTTTCTTCAAACTACATTACTCTGGTGAATCGGCATTCCCAGTACATAGAGCCTAGTTGCAAGGAACAGACTTCTTGGATGACGCCACCAGCTGCTTGGCTGAGAAACCCTACCACAACGCTCTCCTCATATGACCTGTTTCTACCAATGTGTATGGTATGAGCAACATGTGGGGGAGCGGTCGGAGAAGTAAGTCTGATTGAGAATAGGGAGCCACTTCAAGTCTTGAAAGATATATGGAGGAAAGAAGAGATGTGTCCTGCTAGCAGGGGTATGTAATTTACATGTGAATAGGAGGGGAAAGGAGGGCGAAGATGGAGACACAGGGTGGTGAGCGTTGGAGAGAATTCATACGTGATAAGACGCCTCCTTAGAATACCACCACGAGGCCCTGCCATTGAAAAACCTCAATCTATTGTTTTGGACCTGCTGCATCTTCTTTCACTTTTACTTTCTGAAGAATTGTACTTACCATGTCAGTGTCTGACACAGGGCCAAAACTGGTCACATAGATGTCAGTCTTTACTTCAGTTACTGCATCTGAGCAAAAGAAAGTAGAAAAGCAGAGTGTTACGAAAGGTACGGAGAGAATCTGGTGCACTACTCCAAATGACAGGCACCTGGCACGGTCATGGGAAACTCCTCAGAAACCTCTCACCTATAATACGGCTTCAGAGAGATCGTGCTAGGTACAGGTTCAAAGTCTACCTCTTTAGATATCTTTGAGAATGACAGCAGAATCCCAAAGCAAAAACGCTAAAACAGGGCGGTTAACATTCACAGGAGCTGAACTCTCACACAGGGCTTACTCTCACCTGTGACAGGTTACACGTGTTGCAATATCCTCCTCCACTTTCTGGGATATAGGGAGATTGTACTTTCCCTCCCCTGCTTTCTTAAGGTAGAGAGGGGCAATGTGACTGGTTTTGATTGTGGAAGGAAGAAATATTTCTGCCTCCATAGCTGGAGCAATTAATGTCTAATGCAAGACCATCCGTGGCACGGTGGTCATGGAAACATGTTGATATGGTGCTAACATAAAACTGGAAAAGTCTGGAATGATGAGCTAACATATGGAGGATGACTGTCCTGGAGAATTGCCTGGATTTACAATAGACATAAATGAGAAATAAACCTTTGTTGGGTTAAGCGACTAAGACTTTGAGTTAAATTGACATCCCTTGATACACTCCCTCCATTCATTTTCCTTTATTGCAATGGTCTGTTTACTTGTCCACCTTCCCACCTAACCCGAGAGCTTCTGAAGGCCTTGTTACTAGGTTGGTGCTCACTTAACATTTTTTGTATGAGTGGGTAAATCTCATCATGTGTTTGCCAAATTGAGAAATGATACTGTCTTAGTCCATTCAGGCTGTTACAACAAAATCACTTACACTGGATAATTTATGAACAACAAAAATGCTTCGCTCACAGTTCTGGAAGATAAGAAGTCCGCGATCAAGATGCCAGCAGATTTGATGTCCGGTGTGGACCCATTCATCATAGATGGTGCCTTCTCTGTCCTCGCATGGTGGAAGAGGCTAGAAAACTTGCTCAAGCCTTTTTTTTTAAGGCACTAATCTTATTCTGACATCTAGAGCTCTCATGGCCTGATCACCTTCTAAAGGCTCACTCCCTCTCTCTTTCTTTTGTATAAATTTAGAGTACAAGTGCAATTTTGTCGCACATATGTGTTGTGTAGCCGCAAAGTCTGGGCTTTTATTATATCTTTGATCTGAATAATGTAGCTGTACCCATTAAGTGAATCTCATCCCCCACCTCCCACCCTTCTGAATCTCCAGTGTCTGTCATTCCACACTCTATGTCCATGTGAATGAATTATTTCGCTCCCACTTATAAGCAAGAACATTCAGCATTTGTCTCTCTGTGCCTGACTTATTTCGCTTAACATAACGTCCTCCAGTTCCATCCATGTTGCTGCAAAAGACATTATTTCATTCTCTTTTGTGGCTGATTAGTATTCTATTGTGTAAATATACACCACATTTTCTTTCTCCAGTCATCTATTGATGGACGCTTAGGTCGATTTCATATCTTAGCTATTATGAAGAGTGCAGGTGTCTTTTTGATATAATAATTTCTTTTCCTTTGGGTAAATACTCAGTAATAGAATTGCTGGATTAAATGGTAGTTCTATTTTTATGTTTTAAAGAAATCTCCATACTGTTTTCCATAAAGATTGTACTAATTTCCCACCACAGTCTACAAGTGCTCCCTTTTCCCTGAATCCTCACCTACATCTATTTTTGGGGGGGACGGGGCTTTTTAGTAATAGCCATTCTGCCTCATGTAAGATGACAGATATCTCAATGAAGTTTTAATTTGCATTTCTCTGATGGTCATTGATGTTGAGCATTTTTAATTTTTTTTACTATGTTAAACTTTTATTTTTTTTCTCTTAACAATTCTTTTATTAAGTCAAAACTGTGTACATTCATGCATTTATGGGGTACAATATGCTGATTTTGTATACAATTTGGAATGCTTACATTAAACTGGTTAACACAGCCTTCATCTCACTCGATTATTGTGTTAAGACTTAAGTCTTATTAAATCTCTTAAAGTCTTATTAAATCTCTTAATAGATTTGACACGTACCCTTGCAATATTCATCACAGGTGAGGTCCCACTGAGGCCGGGTGGACGGAGGGTAATTGGTGGGAGCATTTTTTAAAGATGCTTATTGGCCATTAGTACGTATTGTTTTGAAAAATGTCTATTCATGTCCTTTGCCCACTTTTTAATGAGATTACTGTTTGTTGTGGTTAAGTTCTTTGAATTCTTTGTGAAATCTGGATGTTAGTCCTCTGTTGGTTGCATAGTTTACAAATATTTTATCCCATTGTGCAGGCTGTCTGTTCACTCAATTATTTCTTTTGCTGTGCAGAAGATTTTTACTTTAATTAAATACTATCACACTGAGGATGAAATTTCAACTTATGAATTTCGGGGAAACACCAATATTCAGACCACAGCAGATACCCAAAGAAGTGAAGCTATTCCATTATTGAATTTTTCTTTTCATGCTTCTGCCAGCTCTGTTTACCCACTGCAGCCTAGTTAGCTAACCCACCGTAACATGCCTCCAACCTAGCACAAGCCAAAGCAGCCTACTCAAGCCTACCAAAATCCATTCCAGCCTAGCGAACACTTCATCATTACAATATATCAAAGAAATTCCAGTCCAGCCCAGCATACCTGACGACAGTTGAGGACACTGGTAACACAGCCAAACAGCAGTAAAGCTCACATACGACTTGATGGAGCTGGTTGCTACAGTCTTACTTGGGTACTAATGTGTTCACTGTACTCAAGGCCACCATACTCATCCACAAATATTACATTTTCAGAAGAGACTATGAGTACCATTTAATAATAATCCACACTATAATCAATTCACCAAAAGACACAATTTACTTACAAGCTTAATCAGCAAATAACATGTCTCTGAAACTGGAGCTGCGTTTTAAATAGCTGGGCTCTCATCTAGAGCATAGGCTTCCCTCAAAGCTATTTCTGTACGTGAAGGAGAAGAGACAAAATTTCAGAACCCGGAATATTTCCCCTAAAGGCTTCGCACTCAATGCCAGGCTCATCGACTAAATAAGAAAATGCCTTTATACCTACTAAGTGGCATAAAAATCTCCAACTGCCCTATCTCCAAGTACAAATATATATATATATATATATATATATATATATATATATATATATATACACATTAATGGAAGAGACCACAGTTATATTTGAATCTAGTATTCCAAGCAGGACATTCTAAACACAGAACAACTTTCTACACCAGTGTATTTATAATATTGTAAGATAGCTGTACAGATTTACAACAGCATACAGAAAAGGAAGAGAGAGTCAAGTAAGCCTACAAAATTGATGGGTAAAATGGAGCTGGAGATGGGTAGGATGTCCTGGTGTCAATCTCAACTGTCAAACAAGCAAGGAAAGTCTCCCATCAACATTGCCTCCTCCTCCTGCTCCCCAGGATAGCTCAGTTTACAATGCTACTTAAAGGTAGAGTCAAGTGGAAGGAAGCTGCTTTACTTCCAAGGGGAGGTAGAGTCACCGTGAATAGAAAAGGAAGTGGCTATAACAAAGAGCCTTGGGCTGGATGCAAGGCTTGGGTTCTCAATCTTTGCCCCTGACCCGCTGAATTCCTTACACAAGATCATCTTTCTTTTTGCTCCAATTTGCCTTTGTACAATGAAATCTTGAGACCGGTCAACTTCTGAATGTTCTCTTTCTTCTAACTAGGAACTCCAACCACAGGGCCAAGTAAGAAGCATCTGAATAAAGGTTCTCAATGGTAGCAAGGGGTAAGCTTTTACTTCCTACCAAGGAGTGTAGGAGGATTTATGCAAATTTGATGTCACTCTTTTCTCTAAACTGTTCACTTTAGTTTAAAAGGCAGCCACTGGTGACTGAGGAAGAAACTGTGGAGAGAGAGATTCTGGCTGCTTTCCCAATGAGTTAAAGCTTTTCAGCAGAACATTAGTTGGGAAGTCTGGTGTAGTGGCTGGCCTGGGCCACTGGACACCAAATCCCCTCTTCTTCCATTTCTATCCCATTCAGAAAGAAGCGAGCATGTCAGAAAATTAGATTAGAGGAAGTAGTTTGGAACAAGGGGGTAAGAGAGGAAAGAGGGGGGAAAGAAAGGAAGAAGGGTAGTTAGAAGCAAACTGGAGGCAAAAGCAGGAAAGAGGAAGAATGGGAAGGAATGACACAAAGGGCGAATAGAGAAAAAGAAAGGAGTCAGAAGGAGAACAGACTTAAGTCCATGGAGCGCTAGAGAGCGAGAGACAGCAAGAGCGACAGAGTGAGGGAAGCAAGTGAGACAGAAAACTGCCAAGACAAAAGACGAGAGGCAATGCACTCTGCACCGGAGGAGCCAGAAATCCCTTGTGCAGTTGGGTATGGGAGATGGGACTGTTACTCGGGTGGGTCCTGGCAGCACACGGGAGAGAGGGCTGGGAATTGATGTCTCCGTCCTCTACTTCATGGCCAGGAAAATCCTGGACTATCTGACAACACTTCAGTGTCCTACACAGGGACCACTTTGCCATAACGGCTAGTCCCATTGTTTTGGCTAGCAGTTCAGCTGCCTTGAGGCAAGGTACTGACAGCACAGACAGGCATACGCTGCCAAAATATGGCACAGCAGTTAAAAGCATGACAAACCAGGTTTAGATTTCGGCTCTGCCACTGCTCTTTGTCTGTCTTTTGTCACTCAACTCCTCTGCACCTGTTTCTTCATCTGGAAAATGGGGATAATGATAGCACCCACGTCAGAATTTCTCTGAGGATTTCAGGAGATAGTATTTAAGCCAACAGTTATAATAGAACGGATTTGATGTGTGGAATCTGTCACATGCTGCTGCTGCTGAATACTATTTTAGAGCCGAGCATGCATGAGCCACCCCTAAGGGCAAGTGGGAAGAATTTGCCCAGCCTAAGGTCCTGGGTCCCAATGGAGAAGACAGTATCTACCCAGCACTCGAATTCTGTTGTGTGAAAGAATGATTAGGAGTTAGCTATTTCATTTAACTAAATGAAAAAAGCGATGAATTAAACTAATACTAGTACGGGCCACAAACCACGGAGTTTAGCTTTTTTTCAGAGCCTTCTTAATAGAGATAAATGTGACCTATTAATTAATGGAAGATAAGAGAGATTCTTTTCTTTTTTATTTTGCTGTTGTTTGCAGATGCTCCTTAGGTTTTTCTTCATTTGCTTTGAGGATTTAATTCCCTTCCAGTGTTATCTTCTAAAACAAAAGGTGAATAAAATTATCTTTTCCTTTTGCAAATTTACTGCAGGATTTGAAGTGCTTAAATGGCCCTGAAGTGCTCTCCGCATAGGCATTCGCTGCACAAAGACACATGCGCACACACCCTTAACCCTCAGTGACACTCCCACTGGGGGGAGCTCATCAGCCAGCCTCTGTACCATTTGTGCTTGCTGCCGATCTGAAAGAGTAAAGTGTTCACTGTATTTATGTTGAATATGGTGCTCACAACAAACTTTATCTTCTGGTGAAGTACATACCCAAGAAACCGTGGTGTTCTCCACAGAGCAGAAACAAGTCACCACGGGCTCCCCAACTCTAGCTGCTCCAGCACAGTAAGCACATCTTGCCCTGGTCTTAGCACTACCCTTTGGACCCACATAGCAAAGTCTGCTTCCTATTTCTTTTGAGATTTAAAGACTTTCATAGATTTAAATAAAATGACCCTTATACCGCCCAAGTCTGCTTCTCTTTCTTCACAGGCTAACTGTTCCAAATTCTTCCCTCTTTTGATACCTTCACTGTCCCCCCATTCATTGGCTGGGACTAGGGTCTAATTTGTTACCGGCCCTGTGAAATGTGTATTGTGGTAGAAATTCGTCACAATTCCATGAGACAGACTACCATTAGATAAATGATATGAACAGAAGCCAACTATACCCCTTTATCTCTTGATGGGTCGTGATGGACTCTTCAATCCTTCATAATGCTATTTTAACAATAGTGACATTTTAAGGATTGAGGCTTTGGCCAAGAGAACAAAATCCTGAAGTGCTCGTTGTTACACACACTTTTCATCTTGAAGAGGGATTGGGCTCTGGAAATGGTGCTCCCTCGTGAATGGTTACCTGGGTCTGCTAGCTACATGGACTTAGGAAGTGGGTTGCAATGACATGTGGACAAGCTCCTGCAATCTGTTCTCATGTTAACTGCCTTTCCATTTGTCTCTAGCACTCTTTGAGGACTACAATACTGGACGTATTCGTTGATGACCCCTCTCACTCCTCCAAAACAGCATTAATCACAGATAAGCTCTCTGGAGGAATCATAAACAGGTGGCTCAGGAAAGCGGAAATTACAAGACTGTGTCAGACAGAAGTCCTGAGTTCTAATCTGAGCTCTGCAATTCACTCACACCTCCTCTTGCAGGTTGTTCGGGTAAACTTCACGACTGCCGACATTGTGTAGGCTTAAGGCCTAGAATTTTGCTTATTTATACTACCCCATCTAGTGTCTGGTACCTGGACTGTGCAGCAAAACTCTACAAGCCAGATGCTTTCCTGGTGAGTTCTCTAAGTGGAGGAGTGTACACAATGTATGTTTATATATATGTAAAACAACACCAGGAAGAAAAACACGATTTAAGAGACCACAGTCACCACCAACTTAACCACTGTGAGTGAAGTTCTATATTGCCAGATAGACTATTGAGTCTCACAAAGAAGCTACAGAATAAAGTTGACTACCTATTTCCCAAAATTCTCAGGTATTTCAGTATTAATGAGGCCCAATTTAACCTTTCAATCTCAAGCCAGATACAGGTGGTGGGCAGTGGACACCATACAGATCACTGCATTCCATTCACTGGTCCCACAAAAACATTGATTCTTTTTTTCTTTTTGTGCTATCACCCTTCATCATAATCCCATTCCTCAACCTGGAATTTAATATTTAAATTGTAAAGCACCAACACACATTTCAATGGTCAATTCAAATGGTTTCATTTGCTTTTCTTTTCTTTTCCTTTTTTTTTTTTTTTTTTTTTTGAGACAGAGCCTCAAGCTGTCACCCTGGATAGAGTGCAATGGCATCACAGCTCACAGCAACCTCCAATTCCTGGGCTCAAGTGAGTCTCCTGCCTCAGCCTCCCAAGTAGCTGGGACTACAGGCACCCACCACAACGCCCGGCCATTTTTTGGTTGCAGCCACCATTGTTGTTTGGCGGGCCCGGGCTGGATTTGAACCCGCCAGCTCAGGTGTACGTAACTGGTGCCTTAGCTGCTTGAGCCACAGGTGCTGAGCCTCATTTGCTTTTCATTCACTCTGTATTTTTCCTTCCTACGTTTCCCTTTGCTTTTTTTCCTACACTTATTATTGGTTACTTAACCCAATTTTACCCAGAATTTAGTGGGAAAATCACTGAATCAGATTTTGGAAGATGTTGGAACAAACTCTAGAAGTGTTAATGACAAGCTCTGTGACCTTCAATAAGACTTTTACCTGCTGAGCTTCAATTTCCTTATTGAGACTATAAACACAGAAATAAAATAATATCCTGCAAGTCTTTGGTTTCCTAGTTTCCAAGACCAGAGTAGATCACAAGTAAAAAACTAGAACTAAAGAGACAGGCCCAATGGCAGAAATAGATAAGCACTAATATAGTGAAGGAGCTGGCAGGAAAATAATAATATCCACACTTTAGTACATGAGAAGAAGATAACTCAAGTAGTATTTATGACTTTTCTCAGGAACAGTTGATGTGCTTAATGCTCTTGGTGACATTAATATGGGTTTACAGTAGCACCTTCCTGGGATATCTTTGCCCTCAAATCTTTTTAGTGACATCTCTTTCTTGTGAAGCTGCTATTCACTGGGGACCTAAGGAAATATTTGAATTTGTACCTGCAAAGAGAAAGGGCACATGTGTGGAACCAGCCACCCACGTGAACAAAATGCCAGTAACAAATATGGAAGAAATAAAAAACCATGGGAGAGCTGTCTCCTCAGTGGTTTGTTGCCCTTCACTGCAAATGGTGTCCACTCCCAAGAGCTAGTACAATTTCCATAGAGCAACATTATAACAAAATTAGAGAGAAGTTGAAGCAGTGCTGAAATGATAACCGAAACATAACTTTGGAGGCTCACTACACAATGCCTTCTTCACTCTAGAGAAATGTCCTTGAGCCAGAACAAGCTGAGAGCCAGGGGAGAAGCAGTAAAATCTTTAAAACAGTTGAAATATTCAAAAAATGTTCCAGGAATGTGCTGGTATTTTTCCAGAGCCTACGGATTCTTAGCCTAAACATAAAACTAAGGGAAAGAACACTAGTATAGGATGTAATGATTGGGTTAGTTTGGGTTCTACCTCAAATTAACTATGCTTAAGTTTCCTAATCTCTAAAAAAGGGAGTTGATCCTGTTATGAGTCCGATATTAAAAACATCATGATTTCCAAGGCCAAACAGATTAGAAAAGACTACTAAAGGCAGATGAATTGTCTTTCTTATAAAGTGTTTTGGATTTCCTGGTAAGATGGCACAGGTAACTTCACATTTTAATATAATCCCTCTGCTCTAAACACAAAATCACAAAATACGGTGGATAAAATATAAATTATATAATTGTTTTTAATAAAAGATTAAAATGTCATGAAGCTGCAAAGAAAGAGTAAGAGTAAGGAATGCTAATGCAAAAATTCTAGGACTGAAAATTAATTGTTAATAAAGAAATGCCCAATTTCCTTAAGTACTAAGTTTGACAGTTGACATCTGTGACATTTCACTTTGACACTTACTGTTTTTTTTTTTTTTATTGTGAAGATACATCCTCATTCTTTCAAATGCACATTTGGGTCTGTTATTATTTTTTCAAAAAATTTTAGAGCAATTTTTATGGAACCATGGATAAGTCAAAAATTCGTGTCATTTCTGAATTATGAGTTCTATTGTAGAACCAATGCAACAAACACAATTTGAAATATCTATGGAGTGTGTGGGAAGGATGTGGCTAGTGAACTTACAGTAGCTCAATGGCTTGAGAAATTCTGTTCTGAGGATTTTAATCTTACAGGGGTAACACTTGAAGAAATTGGCCAGGGAGAAAATTTTATGAGGAGGACCCCCAGGGCAATTGAAGCAATACCAAAAATATATTACTGGGATCTGATCAAACTAAAAAGCTTCTGAACTGCCAAGAACACAGTAAGTAAAGCAAGTAGACAGCCCTCAGAATGGGAGAGGATATTTACAGGTTACATTTCCGATAAAGGTCTGATAACCAGAATCCACAGAGAACACAAACTTATTAATAAGAAAAGAACAAGTGATCCCATTTCACTATGGGCAAGAGATCTGAACAGAAGCTTCTCCAAAGAAGACAGGTGAATGGTCTACAGACACGTGAAAAAATGCTCATCATCTTTAACCATCAGAGAAATGCAAATCAAAACCACTTTGAGATACCATCTAACTCCAGTAATAGTAGCCCACATCACAAAATCCCAAAACTACAGACATTGGCGTGGATGTGGAGAGAAGGAAACACTTCTGCACTGCTGGTGGGAATGCAAGTTAATATGTTTCTTTTAGAAAGAAGTTTGGATAACACTTGGGGATCTAAAAATTGACCTGCTGTTGGATCCTGCAATTCCACTACTAGGAGTATATCCAAAAGACCAAAAATCACTTTGCAAAAAAGATATTTGCACCAGATTATTCATTGCAGCTCAGTTCGTAATAGCCAAGTCAGGGAAGAAGCCTAAGTGCCATCGACCCATGAATGGATCAATAAATTATGGTGTGTATATATGTGTGCGTGTGTATATATATATATATATATGATGGAATACTATACAGCATTAAAAAGGATGGAGACTTTATCTTTTTTATGTTTACATGGATAGAGCTTACATGGATAGAACATATTCTCCTGAGTAAAGTATCTCAAGAATGGAGGTAAAAGTATCCAATGTACTCAGTACTTCTATGAAACCAACTTATATTTACTCACACTCTCTTATGAAAGATAGAACACAATAATAACCCAGGCTGAAGGAGAGAAATGGAGTGGGAAGGGAGGGGAGGGGAGAGGTTTGATGGAGGGAGGGTAAACGGTGGGACCACACCTATGGAGCATATTGTAAGGGTACAAGTCAAATCTATCAAGTGTAGAACATAAATGTCTTAACACAATAATCAAGTAAATGAGGCGAAAGCTATATTAATTAGTTTGATGTAAGCATGTCAAATTGTATTAAAAAACCAACACATTGTACCCCACATATGCATAAATGTATACATGATCTATGTGTATATGACTTAATAAAAAAAAGATTAAAAAAATTAGCCATGTGGGTGACTTGAGACCAAGGTGGATAACAATGAGCTGAAAGTGTAGTGGAAGTAAATCCATCTCAACCTATGCATGAATTAACAGCAAGGTTTGATATTACTATTCCAACAATACTACACCATCTGAAACAAATGAGCAAGGTAAAGAAGCTGGCTAGATCAGGTCCACGTGAATTAAATGAACGTCAGGAGAGAAGTCATCTCAAAGCTTTCCCTTCTTTGCTGTCACAACATAAAAGGGAACCATTTCTACACTGTAATTGTAATGCGTGATGGAAAACGGATTCTTCTTGGCAATCTCAAACATTCAGCACAATGATTGGATAAAGGTGAAGTGCTGAATCACAAACAGAATATTCACCCCCAAATAAAAAGCAGATGGTGTCTGTTTAGTGGTCCACTGCTGGTATTATCTGCTGATGCTTCATGAAACCTGGTCAATTGATTACAGAGTATGTCTACTGCAACCAATGGGACAAAATGATGAGGATGCTTCCAATTAAGCAACTGAAATTGGTCAATAAAGACAGGCCGATCCTCTTCAAAGACAACACTCAATCACATGTCACACAAACAACACTGCTCAACCTGAAGAAGCTGAACTCAGAAACTCTCCATCATCCACTATATTCACCAGACCTTGCACAACTGACTACCACTTCTAGGCTTTGGAAGGAAAAAATTACCTGCAAGGAAAAATATTGAGTTCTCAACAATCTGCAAACAATGCCTTTTGCGATTTCATCGCCACTCGCTTTCCATGCTTCTTTGCTACTTGCGCACGGAAGCTACTGTTCATATGGTGGCTTTGTGTCAATAGTTTAGATGCATACTTTGATTAATTGTACTGTCTCTTGCTTGAGTTATAATAAAACTATACCTTTTTATTTATTTTTTTAGCGTCTTTATTATTAAATCATAGCTATGTACAATAGTGCAATCAAGGGGTACAATGTGCTGGTTTCATATACTATACTTTTGATTTGAAATTGGACATTTAATATTTAATGACCTAATAAAAAGGAAAGTAAAAAGGACCAAAATTACTCTGCACATAAGACGTGACTACAAATAGGCTGCATGCTTATGGGGCAGAGCTGGGCAACTCCTCGAAAATAAGCTAGAAAGAGTGAAGATGAACTGATGCCTGGGGTATGAATCTGTTTGAAGTTGTAGGTTATTGTAGTATTTGAGGCTGCAGGCTTGGGCTGAGATGAGGGGGAAATAAGGGAAGGGGTGACATAGTAGACAAAGACATTGTTTTGGGGATAGGAACTGAGCCAAGTGGCTTATTACACCCAGAATGAATCAGCAAGGTCAGAAAGCAGAGGAAACTTCAAAATACTGCTTTAAGTCTAGTTTGGAATAGGAATAATGGTAAAACAACTACAAAACCAATTTACAGGGGCAAGATGGCCAACTATAGACATTGCTTACCAGACTGTTCCAGTGAGAAGAATGGGTTTTAGATAGAGGAGAGGGGAAAAGAAACACAGATCAAGTGTGGATCGTGAAGAGTGGTGCGAAAAGCCTGCCAGCAACTCCAGAGAGGAAAATTGCAAAGCAGAGAAATAAGAAGATAAAAGAAAAAAGATGTCAAGGGGAATGAAACCTAGAGAGGAGAATCCCTTTTTCCCTTCCATGAGCCTTCAGAGTCCAAAGGGTTACCACGTTTTCTGCAGGGCTTTCCACCCACATAAGCCCAGGCACACAAGCAACATGAAATAGTGGGGAGAACTTGCTTGATCCCTGAACTTGGTTTTTCTGTCTGGAGCTCCCCCCTAAGAAGAGTGCCAAATGAGGCACAAGACTTTCTACCACTCAGATGCTTCTTTTTCCACCCCTCCCCCAACCACTGCAATGGGGAATGCAGTAT
The DNA here is from genome assembly GCA_963574655.1 of Perodicticus potto. Classification (NCBI taxonomy): domain Eukaryota; kingdom Metazoa; phylum Chordata; class Mammalia; order Primates; family Lorisidae; genus Perodicticus; species Perodicticus potto. The sequence continues at coordinate 40,943 of CAUYRH010031818.1, forward strand.
GAGCCAAGAATTTGGCCAGCTGCTGCTTCCCCTCAGTGTGTGTGTGCTACAGCCTTAGGTTCCCATAGAGAGTGGGTCCCATGCTTTTCTACTTGGGGGCCTGTAGTGAGCCTGGGGTGCCTGATTTGGGAGCTACCTGGTGGTCAACATTTCAAGGACTCACACACTTCCAGGTCAAACAAGTAGGCTGGAACCTGTGCCCCCAGACTTGAGAGGGCTGCTGGGTCCCAGGGCAGAGGTCTGTGAGCTGGACTCATGGGGAGAGAAGACCCACCTGCACAGAACTGAAGAGAGAAACTGTGGTATTCTAAGATGCAGTCAGTGGACTGGAAGAACACCTACCCTCCCTGCAGGAAAACTACCTTGTTGGATCAGGTTGGGTACTCCAGAGAGGAAGAGTCCACCCCTGGGTGCTATAGTAACCAGGCAAGTGCACAGGCGCCAGGGCTGACCATGAGCTAGCTATATGTACTCCTCACCCATTCCATCTGGGAGAGAGGTTTGGACTGAGAGTCCAGTAGGCAGGTTCTGTGGGTTGAGGCTTCCATGGAGTGTGGGTCCTACACCGTTTCCCCTAGGAGACTATAGAGGATCTGAGGTTCCCAATTTGGGAGCTCCCTGCTTGTGGCATTTCTTAGTCACATTCCAGCAGGAGTAAACAAATCAGTAGCATTTCTTTTTTCTTTTTTCTTTTTTTTTTGAATTTTTTTATTTTTTTATTTATTTTTTTTTATTAAATCATAATTATGCACATTGGTGCAATCATGGGGAACAATGTGCTGACTTCATATACAATATGAAATATTTTCATTGAACTATTTAACATAGCCTTCATGGCCTTTTAATCACTA